>WYDI02005227.1:0-201578 GCA_009867235.2 Psittacus erithacus | reverse complement strand
GTGTGTATATATATATAAAATATATGTATATATTTTACACATATAAATATATATATATGCAGAGAAACCTAGGAATGTTATAAAATATATTAGTGCCAATAAATACAGAATGGTACCAGACTTTCAACTGTCAGTATTTTTGATGCAGTCTGAAGGATAGAAACTACCACCCAGGAGATAACTGAATGGGATTTTTCAGTCTAAAGAAAGGACAACAACAAATAATAATAATAATAACAATAATTATATATATATATCCAGGAAATCCTCTATCTGCCAGTAGTATTCCTACAGTCACCCTCCTGCCCGGCGGGGAGGTCTCCGGGAGTGATGCTTTGCAGGAGGATGTGGCAGTGAGCACAGGGCAAGCACCCACTCAGAGCCACAGCAGGTCAGCTCCACTTCCAAGTTGACCGGCTCAATACCAGAGAAGATGTACAATTGAACAGCAATAATAATGATTAAAAACACCCAAGCAACCCAGTCTTCACCATATTCGTACGCCAGAAGTTCCCTAAATTGCTGGCAGAAATAGCAGGTACTCAAGAGCATCACCATCCCTGCTGTCAGGGATATAAACAGTTCAGACAATGGAAAAATCCTCAAATCCCTATTTCAGGGGTTTCTCCCTGTCTGGGTGTCTCTGCACCTACAGGAGCTTCTAAAACGAGGACAGCCCACCATTCCACTCCCACGGCAGCAGGGCCGGGACACCAAAGCTGCCACCTCCCTCAGTACCGGTAATGCCAGGGATCATTCCCAACACCAAATCTCACATTTTCCAAGATGGAATTTAAAGCTGGTAGGTTTCAAAGCCATTGTTGTTTTTTTAACATACCACTGGCACAGGCACTTAGTGTCTCACTGACATACAGATTTTATGTCCAGTTACATCTCATAGCCAAATAGTGTCATGTTCTCAGACTGATTTAAATAATAAAAGGCCAAGAAGGCCTCTTAATATTTTTCCTAAACACAGTAATCTCTATAAACCAAAAGCCTTCAAGCTTAGCAAGCTTTCTTTTCAGGTGTTACTCTTTCCTCTCTAAAACCGTACTCAAAAGAGAAATAACCCAATAACCTTCATATCCACCTCTTTTACTTGATTTACCTATATAAAAAATATATAGTATAAATAGTCTGACCCACTGGATTTTGGAGCTGTGATACCTTTGATGTCGGGGAGCACTCGCTGAGGAGCCTGAGCAGTGTTGCTGTTGTTGGCCTTGCTCTCCCAAAGACCTCCTGGGGCTGCAAAGGTCCTTGTAGTTACATCCCCACCCTTGCTAACAGTTCCTCTGCATATTCAGGCACCACAATTGATCAGGAAAGATCTCATGGCCAAATCCTTAGGAGATTAAATAAATTATTAAATAATTTATAAAAAGGGTTTGGGTTGGTTTTGTTTGTTTAGAGCTAGTTCATGTTATTTCTTAAATAGTTGAAGGTTTTGTGTGTTGTGCTCTCCATCACAATATCATGGAGATCAGACACCGTCATCACTGATAGAAACCAAAGGACGTTGAACAAACATTTCTCCCATCTCTCCCAGCTGCTTGCATTTGGCTCTTTTGGAAATGTGAGGTGAAGACCAAACAGCTAACATCTTTCAGACTCAGAAAAAACATGGTCATCTATAGGATGGGTGCTGCTGAAGACATTATTGCCCTTCCAGGTCCTTAACAAACCACAGTGCTATTCATGTACTACAGGTAGAAAATAAATAAATACAGATATATTATGCAAAAAAATATGATTGTACACATAATACATCTGAGGTATTACCAATTTAAATAAGGTTCCATGCTAGTTCAAGCTTCGGTGCCTAGTTAAATTCTGGAATTTGCAATAAATAGATGAAGAATGATTACGTATATAGTGTATGGATCTCTTCTGTAAACCTTGTCCGATTTAAACGTAAGAGCCTGCTGGGCTAACTCTTACGCAGACCACAAATTTTCACAATAAATACAGCTTCAAAAAGTTGTCTTAAAAAGTTCCTGCAACACTGAAACGTTTCTAGAAGGGGCTGTGTGTACAACTGGCAATGTTAGCGAGGAGTATTTCTCAACAGGTCTTTTCATACAAAACACAAGGAAATTCATACGTGAAAGTCTTTATCCCTCCCTCCCCACCCCACCCCATCACGAAAGTTTAGAAATTTTTGCTCAAACAGTGAGAGAACTGATTGTAGCTGCAGTATGTCAAAACGTCCACGTTCTACAAAGACCAAAAATAGTTTGTTTGCTTAGAAAGTCCTTTTCTGTTTGTGTTTTTTTTTCTCCTTATTTTTGAGTAATGCATCATACTTTTGGTGCAAGTTTGCCCACTTCGGTTTTCCTTCAGGCTGTTCCTTGCTGCTCAAGCCACACAGGCATTTCACACTTTCACTGTCTCCATCAGTGATGACTTGATGGCATCCTCCAAAAGTTGATTGTCTGTGAAAGGGGCTGGGGTCTCGGGGACGGATTCGGACAAACCGATAAGGGACTCCAAGAAACAGGAGCTCTGGTCTCCGGCTTGTGGGAAACCTGGAAAACTAGGCAACTGAAACTGTAACGCTGAGAAGTTATCGAGGTTCTCGTACTCCTTTAAGGAGTTGTAAAGGGGTCCCAAGTTATAGTCTGAGAAGGACTGGAAGAAATCCAAGGAGTCAGAGGAAAGGCTGAGATCAGCGTAGCTCTTGGAGCAGGGCTCAGCTGGGGATGAGGCGCAACACGACAGTCCATCGCACCGCGTATGAGCAGCATCCTCCAGCAAACTGCCACTGTCCTGGTTGGCATTCTCATCCAGGCACTCGGAGAGGTGGGACAAGTGGCCAGGTACAGGCTTGGGCTCGTTGCTATGGTCCTCAATGAAGAAATCGGTGGGGTGGAAGCAGCTCAGGTCATCATGACCATGGCCACCCTCTTCCTCAGCATCTGAGTCGTTGAAGTGGAGGATGCGTGCCAAGCCATCGTCATCCACGTCTGACTGGGATTTGTCGGAGGGGAGGCTCTCGTAGGGCTCCTCCAGGTCCTCACTGGGGTGGGAGGAGATGGAGGAGTCTGTCATGTCACTGCTGCAGCTGTTCTCCCCCAAGGCCTCCAGATCAGGGCTGAACTGGAAGGCAGGTGCCAGCGGCACCGCACATTCCTCCAAAGAGCCCTTCTCTGTTGCACATTCCAACTGTGGAAGACGTTCCCGAAAGGGGGGCTCAGCCTCTGCCACCTTCTCACTGCTCTGCTGCTGCTTCTCCAGCTCCAGCTTCATGATGGTGTGGATGAAGTGGGTCTGCACTCGGGCCTGGTTGAACTCGATCCTGCCCTCAGTGTTGCCACAGCCATCCTTGGTGCAGCCACAGGGGAAGGAGGTGTGATCCATCTGGCACGGGGAGAAGCAGAGGCGGAGGGTTAGAACCAAACCTGGTGGCACAGAATCGAAACCACCCACAACTCACCCACCTTGAGGAACCAACTAACAGCTGAGGGGTTTAAAAGCAGGCTACAAAAACATAATAAAATAAATAAAAAAGGCACCCTGTTCTTTTGAAGGGTTGTCATAAAAAGGTTGGGTTTCAGTGAAAATGAAGCTAAAAGATTTCAAAAAAGCAAAATATAATGCTCCAGAAGAAGACATAAACGGGCAAATGTTGGTTTTTTATATATTGCATCATGGTATTTAATATGTGATCCATATCATGCACTTCTGCCCCTCGCCAAGATAAGGACAAATTGCCCAACAGGCATCTGCAGCATGTCTCTGTTAGCAGCAGCCGCTAGAGGGGGGCTGTGTCCCACTCATGGAGCACCTGTCCCCCTGTGTGCACCCACCTGCCTGTGCACACCCACCTTACACCAGCCTCAGCCTGCAACCACAGCACCAAGGGAGCCAGCTGCACCCTGAATACAGGATATGGCTCCCCAGGCACAGCTGGGCAGGCACCCATAACAATTAACATGAAAAATAAGCTAATGGAATACAGAGGTGGTCTGCACAGCTAGCTGTGGGCTGACACTCAGCTGGCACTCCCACGTTTGCCTGCACACGCTGGGCGTTGTGACACACCAAGGGGAAACAAAACTAAAAATAAAAGCAGGGGGAGGAGGAGAAATCACAGCCTCACATGAGGAGCAAGAAGCTTTCATTTGCAAAGACATTCCCACATGGCCAATCTCCAACAGGAGACCAAGGGTACAATTGTGGGGACAGAACTGGCGGGTGCATTCACACTGCAGGCTCAGGCACGTCCCCACAGCTGCAGCAGCAGCATGGGGATGGCTGCACATGTGACTTGGGAATCGGATCTTCTGAGCAGCGTCTGCTTTGCAGCCTGGGGAGCATCTCCAAGAGCTTTTCTTGCCTGTTTTGCTCTGAGCACAGATGGGAACAGATGTATTTTACAGGCTGTCCTAAATGTATTCCGCTTGCTCAAACCCTTTCTGCTATAGCACAGGCATTAGCTGGAGCCACAGCTTTTCCCCCATGCCCAGAGGCGAGGGCAGTACCTGACATTTAATGCCTGCCAAGCTGCAGCTGCAGGTCTCTGGGTCGCAGACCTCCCGGCAGTCACAGCCGCAGTCCTCCCGGGACAGGCGGATGTTGTGCAGCTCCCGCTTCTCCTCCTTGTCGATCTTCTTCACCCCCACGGCTTTCAGCAGTGCACGTCTCTTCTTGGCAGGGTAGGGCTGGAGGAAGAAGCCGTCCTCCAGGTCCACGTTGCTGACGTCAATGTCATCGTCAGAGATGTCTTCAATAGTGAGCTGGTTGGCCTCCTCTGACTCCTTCGTGCCATTCATGGTTAGCTAAGGGCAAAAAAAATGGGCAAAGCATTAGCGATGTGTTGGGGACAAAGAGCCATCAGCACCCTCAGGTCAGGAGAAACAAGAGAGGAAATTTCTGCCCCCCATGCTGGTGGATGAGAGGAACAACATCTGTGTCAGAGCCCCCAGAGACTTGACAGACACCTGACATGTAGAGTTCCGAGTCTTTTCCATCACTTTTCAAAAGTGGAGAACTGAGCTGAAAATCCCACACAGGAGTCTGTGTTTTTCTGGAACCCAAACAGGGTTAAGAACCAATGCCGCTGGGTCTCAGAGAGGCTCTTACGAGAGACTGGCCATTAATGACATCCACCAGCTCCTCACCAACCCAGCCCCATGCTCCTACTCACTTTCCATTTCAATGCCTCCAACTTCTCCTCTTTTAATTTCTCTTCGAGTTTCACCCGACGAACGTTTTCCTGTTCCTTTGAAAACTCCGCTAGCGTGAACTGCCGGGAGGAGCTGTGTTTGCTCACCATCCCCAGGGTACAGCCCCCGCGACTAGGCACGCTTGTGAACCCCTGGCAGCGTGGGAAGTAAAACACAGTGACCCGGTCAAACTCCACATTGTTCTTCTTTAGTCGCTTGGATTTCTTCAGGATAGATGTGGCTAAAAATGGGGGAAGAAAGAAACAGCACAAAGTCAGTACTGCCATCCTGCAGGCAGGATAGAAACACTACAAACAGGCTGTAAATATTAAAAGCAGGCAGGACATGCAACTACTCTCTCAACAGAGACACGATGGGACAAGGTTACAACATCGCTTGATGGCTTGTGGTGTTTTAGAATCTAACACTTCAAAGGTTGGATGAGGCTGGAGAGGAATCTAAGCCAAATCCTGATGTGCACTGGAGTCACTGATCAGATTCACCCTAAGAACCGGCTGCTGCTTCTCCTTCGTGCCTGACTTCCTCCAGGAAACATACATTTGCTTATTCTTCACATGCAGCAGAGCATAACGAACAAGTAACAAACTATCCTACATGCCTGTCTTGCTTTAACCCCAAGCACCCTGCCCCACATTCAAGAAGCTCATGTCTGCCAGGACACTGACACTCCAGTGCTGCATGGCTCCAGCTCTTGTGGCAGGGCAGAAAATAGCCAAAACGTCTGTTTTTCTGGTACTTCCTTTCACCATCCACTGGGAGGAACTATGAATCTATAGTTTATTCTCAAGAGACTCATTTAATAGCAGCTGCAAAGATGTTAATCTTTATGCAGGTGATCCCAGGGTAAACATGGCAATACATGACTCTAGTTTATCTTAAACTGCTGAAACATGCTACACACCATTTAAAGCAGAGCCTCTCCAGAGATATCTGGTTCTGCACATTTGCACGTGCAAACGTAGCAGATGAAGCAGGACTAATTAACCAGGGCAGTTTCAGAGTCAATAAGGTTCCATGAATGTAGCTGGCCATGGAAAGCAAAGTGAAATGCGGTGGTAGGTTATAAGAGCTGTCTTTTCTGCTGCATGAGCATGTCAGGGACAAGAGCAGCTACACAGGTCCCATTCTCTCCTGGTGCGTGGATGCCTTGGTTGCATAAAATAAGCCAGAAAGGCTTGGTGACTCCCGCAGAGCTGGATCTGAGCCCTCCTTGGGTGACAGAGTTGCAGGCAGTCCTATGTGGGGAACTAACCGAACGGGCTGCTGAAAACCCTAGGGCCTTGGCTGGTTTGGCTGGCCCTGAAGGCTGGGAAAGTGTGAGACCGGAGAGTTAGCTGCACCCATGTTTCACAAGTCTCACTTGCCAAAATACAGCATTTCAGTTTCACGTAAAAAAACCCCAAGTGTTCACCCAGCTGCACCAGCAGCTTCGAAGAGCTGGCGGTTTCACACTGCTCCCTGCAGTCACTTTGATGGTATCTTTGCACCGTGCGTTGCATTTTCATAATAACCTTGACTCAATCTTCTAAAACATTAGCTCTTTATCAAAAGGCACGTTAACCACCGCGATCATCTATCAGCTGAGCTGCTGCACTTTGGCATTTGCTTCTCTCTCCCTGTACCCCTCCTCCGAAATTGTTTTCCCATTCCTGACCCTTTTCCAATTGAGCCAGAGAATACAAAAAGTTCATTGTTTTGTCACAAAACCTGGGAAGACAAGCAAGAATGAGACTCTTTATTATTACAAGACTTCTAAAGCCTTTTCAGACTGCTGCGTGTTTGTGTATGTCTGCTAAGTGGACCTTAACTGCTATATACTGTGGGTGTTCAGTATAATTTACTAGGTTGGACTATTTCTTCTCTGTGAAGATGTTCCCCTATTGTATCTTTTATTTTTCCTTTCACATGGCAGATAAAGAATTTTACAACCTTGCCTTCTGTGTGCTTTCCTAAAAGCTCTCAAAACTGATATTGCTGGGAAAACAAAACAGCATTTATCTGTACTAACAGTGGAAGCAATGTCAAATGTGTCATGTTCTTTGGCAAAGTACCCAACTTACGTAGGAAACGAGTTCTGAAATGGTAATTGCACCACTGGTTAATCATTTTTTAAACCCAGCGTTATGGGCCTTTGCTATCTTTTTAGGTTTTGGCTACGGAACAGCTTAACAGCGGATTAAGGGATGGTGGGACTGGTCCACTGCACTGGCTTGGAGGCACCTGCATGCCTCTGCGCACCCAGGTCCTTGGGTTTATATTCCTGGAAATTTGGACTTCAGCAAAAACATTGTAAAGAATGATAAATGCTGGGAGGAAGGGCTAAGGAAGACTACGCTGAGGATGCTGGCCCATTATAAAACCAGGATAAACTGGCGTGATGACAGGCAGCTTGCTGCTTCCACTCCTAAAGGTGTGCTCCAGCAGGATCTCTGCATGGTGATAATCCACCATCATGCTACAGAAAAAAACACAGAGGAAAGTCTGACCCCAGGAAAGGGGCTGATGGAGATACTCACGGGTGAAGCTGGGCGTTAAGGCAGAGCTAGGCTTGGGCTCTCCATGGGAGCTCTCCTCGTCCGTCTCCCAGCCTGAAGAAGCCGAAGAAGAGAGGGGGGAGCAGGAGGAGGAGGAGCAGTAGGTACTGTCATCCCCCAGCTCTTCATACTTCCTTTTCAATACCCCGCTCATGGTGATGCTGTACTTTTCATATAACTGAAAAACAAAGGAGAAAAGCAAACTAAAGCAAGGGAAATACTAGCAGTTTCTGCTGATGAGCAGGACAGCTTTGACCCCCAGCAAGGCTTTTCCACCAGGTCTACCTGGCCATGCAGGGGTGATTCCCAAAATGTGCTCTCGCAGGAAAACCACACCTTGCTACCCTTGCTGTGCACACCTGCTGACCCTCGCTCCCTTTTTATGATGCTACAGAAAAAAAATTACTACTGCACACAACAAACTGTCCAGAAACCAATTCAATCTACATAAATGTTATCAAAGAGTAAGTATTATGTTGTGCTTACTAATTCTTTTATGTCAAATCCTCACCCAAATCGTTTTCTATGCAGTTACAGCTTTAACGTTTTGCTAATTACAAAAATAAGCCAGTTTGCAGAGAACAATCTGTTGGCATGATTTACTTGCTACAGCCCCCTGGGGAAACAGACTTATTAAATGAAGCACTGAAATACAAATATATCAACTGTGAAGAACAGCTCCTCTTCTCTTAGTGCCTTTCATAGTCAGTCCTCCATTCAATAAGCTATTCTTGTTTAGGCTGGGTTATGTATCAAGCATAGTAGCAATTAAAAACAACGCAGCTAATTAAAAACAAAGGAGCTCTGTACTTGCCTAGATTCCTAAATTTCCTGCATCCTTTTCCTCTGTTCATCTTAAAGAAAAAAAAGGAAAAAAACCCACGAACGACCCAAGAAAAAAACCCCACCAAACAACAAAAAACTTCGTTGCATCTTTAACCTTTGCTTTTATAAAGTTTGTGGGGTTTTTGTCTCTTGAAATTGCACAAAAGCTGCACACTTTGCCTACAACGGGCTAACAGATAACAGAGCCCACCTAACCTGTGATGCTCTTGCCTAGGTGATGGACAGTTTCTCCTTTTAGATGCTGGCAACAGTGCACCGGATGCTCCTGCTCCAGCATAAGTCACTGCTAGCTTATTTTGAAGCTATACCCAAAGCTGAGAACCAGGCTGCTGCTGGATGAGGGACTTACTTTGACCCTATCCCACTAGGCTGTAAGGCACAACCACAGTGGGAGAGATGCAGCCTCAGCCCAGAAACCTCCTCCAGCAAGATGGGAGAGCTCCAGTGACATGGGATGCTAGCAGCCACCTCACCAATAAAACCATAGATAACACACAAACCCTAAAACATTCCTAAAATTCAGATGACACGGGGATAGGCACATACATCCCAGGGACAGGGACAGTGCAGATATGGGGGTGCCAAACACCTGGTCCCCATCCTCTCCTGCCAGCTGAAACTCCTCCACCGGCCAAATTTCTTCTAACTGTAGCACTTTCTCACCCTCTTTTGCATGTCTGAAGTTAATTTCAGCCTCTGAAAAAAAAAAAAGAAAAGAAAAGAAGAACAACCCCAACCTCCCCCAAAACCCAACAAAACACTAACCCAGACCTCCCGACAGCCTTGAGCAGGCGGCACAGAAACCATACCAGCTTCAAAACCTCCCAACCATGGGATGGATTTTCAGTATCTCGATAGCATCGCACAGTAACATGTAGCAGGACGGGAGCACTTCAAAGCCCTGTGCCAGCCCTCATTAATTACGTTTACTAACAGCTTCCCAGAAGACAATAGTCCCCTAAAAGGTCAAAAAAATCTCTGGGCGAAGCAGCTCCAGCCTGAAGAAGTTGATCATTCCCTGCAAGGCACACCTATGGGGCCAGCACATCCACTATAGCCCCCTGAACCTGTGGGCTGGGAAGAGGTGATCCCCTCCATCCCTCCTCCTCCTTGGCAGTTCCGCAGCTGTATGTGGCTCTGCCACAGAGGGGTTATTGGGTTTTTGGCCTTAATCCAAAAGATGGGAGAAGTGGATTTGGCCATGCTCCAGCCCCAGCAGCACATGTCCTACCTGACACCTGGGTTAACCTCTTTTCTGCCTGCACCCTGTGAGCAAAGCAGAGCTCACAGGCAGCTACGATGTCCAAACAAGCTACCTGGCTGCATTTACAAACTCTGCTCTGTTTTACATTTGCTTTAAGAAACCACCAGAGCAAAGAAGACCTCCGAATCTATGGCAGGGGTCCAAACCAAAGCCTGAACTGCAGCCAGAGGTTTGCTCATCCCAGCTGACCCCATCATCCAACCAGAGAGGACAAAATCTTTGCAAAGAAATCATGCACATGGCTTGAAAGAGCATCAGCTCATGCCACAAAGCAACTGCTCACTGCTCCAAAACACACCTCACCTCCAAAGTTGCGAGTGAAGGATGCCACTGTCTAGCCAAGGAAGGGAGAAACCAGCTTCCCAAAAAGCCCATAGGACACATGTCCAATGGCAAATGCCCTCGGAGATGCAATGTTGACCACATCCAAGCCTCATGGGAGACACTGGAGGCTGGTGGCGCAGCCAAGATCATGCTGCTGAAATGGGGATAACTCAGATGTCCATTTCTACTGAGATTTACGTGGTCTGCAGGACTGCCAGAGAGGCGAGAAGGTGGACACCACAATGCTGCCGAGCAACACAGCCCTGACACTCAGGTCTCCTGCAAATCCAGCAGCGCCTGTCATGAGCTACAACTGTCTCCACGAAACCACACAGCAAGAAAAAACCCAAAGCGTTTTCCCCCAGCGACCTAATCGAATTAACACAAACCCTGAGCCAGAGCCAAGGCAAGCTGTCTATGAGATAGTATTTTAAAACAAGAAATAAAATTGCACCATCATCCCTGATTAGCTATGTCTGGCAGAAAGATGAAGGGAGGCGTGTGCCTCTCCCATCTATGAGAAAAAGCCAAATGCATACAAAAAAAACACCTTTGGCATGCCATCTTATTCAAAACACCTATTGTTTTGTTCATGCAAAGCAGGTGTGGTGCAAACATGACTCTCAATTAATGGGAAAAAACTAGTGAACCTGCTGCCCACCAGCCAAAACACATTAATTTTCCCCCAAAAAGCCTTTCCCCTCTTTGATGATTTATGGATGTGATGTTTTCCAGGTTGAATTTTCAAATCCTTCCCAGGAGCTATAAACGATATAGTGGGGATGCACCCATTGGTGTCTACTTGCACCCGCCCCCAAAACATCCTCCAGATAGGGGGTTTGCTGTCAAAGCAAAGATGATCCTCTCTTCCCCTTCTCACCCCAGCACTTGGGGGGCAGAATTCAGAATCCACAGCAGTGATTTGGACATTGCCATGTCACTGAAACCACCAGCCACTCAGCCAAAAAACCCAGAGGCCAGTTCAGATACAGTGAGGATATTTTAATTGCACTAATGCCACAAGTAATCTTAAATCCACATTGAAATCTTATAAAGAAGTCCTCAAAATGTGTACAGCAGCATGGAAAAAAGAAGTGTATCAATATCTATGTATCTGTGCTCATCATTGCAAATCTCAGCAGGCACCAATGAGAGCAGGATTTTACCACCTTCTCTTTTTTTTTTTTTTTTTTTTACATAACCTGAAATAAAATAATCCTATCTCCCTTTCAGTTGCCAAAAAAGACATTCTGTTCTTGGCTAAGACTTCTTACTCATCTATTTTACTGAAAACAGCTTTTGGAACAAGTACATAATGCAATGGATCAAACCCGCAGGAATTCCTCTCTGGCACCAGAACTCCCACTATCCTGGGAATACTTTCTAACAAATATTTAGCCCAGATGTGCATTCCTTTCTTTTTCTCTCCCTCCTTTTTATTTTTTTTTTTTTTTTCTTAAGGCATTAAAGTTTGGGTGGGAGAAGTGGGGAGGTGGTGGCTGCCCAGTTGGGGGGAAGGGAATCAAATCTGCAAAGTCCCATTTCTGGTGCTCAGCAAGTCGCAGGGTAAAGCCCTAATGCACTGGAATGCAAGGAATTAATGCTTTAACTATCCTCCTCTTGGACGACGTCTCAACAGTAAATATTTCTAGTAATTTAGACTTAAGAAGGTTTGGCGTTTGTTTAGCCAAGCACAGAGGAAGGCGACTACAACCCCTTCCAGTGTCCAGTTAGTCCATTTATAAGAGACTGCACAAAGAGGCATCAAGGCTTTGTGCAGAAGTATGCAGAGATGTTTCAGTGCTGTCCTGTGGGGCTGTAGATGTGCTTTGCACCGGGCAGGCAAACACAGCAGTGCAAGCAAGGCAAAGGGAACTTCTCCCAGCAAGTCCAGCTGCTCTGTTTGCTTGGGCCACAATTCCCACAGTATTGCAGGAGAACACCTATGAGCAAGGATATTTTAAATTTGGGGGTTTCTGTTGGTGGAGCATCCTAAAGAATGGAAGGATTCCAAATATGTGCACGAGTTATTGAAAGAAAACTTTCTTCTGCAAATCAATTTGGGTAAAAAGCAAACAAACAAAAAAACCCCAAACCTCAGTGCACTGTACTAAAAGTATTTATTTTCCAGTGACTTTTTGAGCCGGTCTGCCAATTTTACAATTACAGCCGTCTGCCTGCAGTCCAGGAAGCCAAGGTGGACTCTTCCCAGCACACTAGGACGAGGGCTCAGGCGCCAGGAGCGAGTTAACAACTCTGCTGAGCCATGAGTCACAGCAGCTCCTGCTCCCTCCCCCAGAGACGCAGTGGCTGTGCAGGTCTAGCAGGAGTAAATATTAGTTTAAAAAACACCACTGCATATTTTAGCCAGGTACGGCTCCAAACACAACTTGTGGAGCAAACCTGCGGGAGGTTTGGGGTCACTGCTGATTTGCACGCTGCTGCTTATTGCGGGTCACGCGACCTTGGTGCAAGTACCACCAAAAAACTGGTGTGGAGCTGAACTTCCCAGTTAGCCATCCCAGATATTTGATGTCTGACACAATGGTGATTCCAGTGATGCCTCTGGGTTTCTTGATAATCACTGT
The DNA here is from genome assembly GCA_009867235.2 of Psittacus erithacus. NCBI lineage: Eukaryota > Metazoa > Chordata > Aves > Psittaciformes > Psittacidae > Psittacus > Psittacus erithacus. Next base: position 188,830 of record WYDI02005227.1, on the reverse strand, counting down.
GCTATCAACACTGATTCATTGCTCATTCATTTAACTATTTTAATTCTTTGCATATTTACTTATGTGGTTTCCCTAGTGCTGCTGTGACAGCCTCCACGATGACAACACTTCCCAACTTCGGGGCTGATCGGGATTGCCCCATTGGGACCCTACAGGGGACGATCCTGCTCATGTTCCCAGCCACACGAGCTGTGCTTTCCAGTTCAGACCAGATTATTTTCACCCAGCTGGGTCTAAGGTTTCATAACCTTGCTCCAGTTAAAAATAGCCTGTGCCTACTATGCAACAGCAAAGCCCAAAGTACCCCGTGCCGCGGAGCAGGAGCATGAATCAGTTCGTAGCACCACGAGTTTATTCTCCTGCCAGAGACTGAACAGGCAAAACGCCTTCCCCGGGAAGCGCATCAGAAGCATTTTTCCCATCTACTAATTTCCAGAAGGCCACAAAGAAAAGGGCTTGTCAGATTTTTTTCTATCAAGCCCTTACTTCTCACCGACAGCTTGAAAGGTAAATAAGAAATATTAGCAAACACATTAAAGGTTATCTGACACGGGCCGAATGAAACGAGGTTCAAATGTACTCGGTGCAGATTGTGCTGTAATAAATATGAAAACAGCAAAGTGTGCTTTGTCTAGGAAAATCCTCTATTTGATTACACCTCATGAATAATTCACACCAGGTTTCCATATTTGTCCTCCTGTAGGTACACGCTGTGCATTACCTTGCCTGCTATATATACGCACGCATTTCCTGCGCTGAATTATTAAAGGCTTGCCGGGAGCTGCAGAGCCTCTATCCTCTCCGCACGGAGAACAAACGCACCATCCCGAAAATTAACCCCTAGCCTCGACGGGCCTCATCTGCAAAGCGCTCAGCAGAGGAACAATAAAAATATTCTCATGGGGGAGGGAAAGAAAGAAAGAAAAAGAAGAAAAGGAAATGAACAACTGCGGATGAGTTCCCCGTAACAAACTGCAAGACTCTGAGGTCTGAGGATGGCCGTGGGGGTTTTCTCCCTACCCCACCGAGGCCCTGTCAGTACAGACGCTGGCGAGGCAGGGCTGCTTTAGGAAAGGGCTGTCCCTACGTGTCAGCCTCTTCCTACAGCGACATTATGTAACTCGAAGGTGACAGACACTCCGAAGGATGCCGGGGGGGGCAGGGGGGCAAAATTAAAATACACGCTGAGAAAACTTAGGAGGTTCCCCCCCCCCCAATTTTTTTTCCATTTTTCTCAGGTGCGCTGTAAAACCCCCGATTTTTTATTTCGGGGGACGGGGGGGGGAGCGCTCCCCGTCCGCCCGTCGGTCCATCCGTGCGCCGGTCGGTAGGTGTTGCTGTAGCGACGGGAAAGCATCCCCAGTCGGGCAGATATGGGGAAGAACAAGCCGGCAAGGCTGGTCTCCCCCCTCTCCTACCCCGCCGCCTTTCTTTCAACATCAGAAAATTGGAACCGCAACCGTAAAGATGGAGCAGAGCCTTAACTGACAGGGGAGAAACTCAGCGATACCCGAACAAATACAGAGGAATTTGTATGTGTGCACAGCACAGCCGACGGGCAAAAGCGGGAGGGCCGGTGAGCAGCGGAGCCCTCTCCCCACGACCACAGCCCCGCTGCCCGGGAGCCTCCGGGCAGCCCCGGTGCCGCCGGGCTCCCATCGCCGGGGGCAGGAGCAGATCAGCCAGACGGCGCCGCTGCGCCGCTCCTGCGGCGGTGTAACCGACACGGACCCTTTGACGGCGGGGCAGCGGGACGGGCTCTTTCCCGACCCCGACAGCAGCGGGCACCGCGGCGGGTAAGCGCCAACCTGGCTCGTAACCGGACCCCCAACGGCCGCGCACCGCGGATCCGGCGCGCGGCGGCGGGGAGCCTGCTTCTCCCCCTCACTCCTATCCCTGTTCCCCATCGCCATCCCGGCGGGGCCCTACCTTTGGCGGCTGCGGCGGCGGCCCCCGGAGCGGCGGGTCCCGGAGCGGCGCGGCAGGTCCGGCTGCAGCGGCTGCGACTCCCGCTCTGCCGCTGCCGGGGCTGCGCCGCGCGCGCTGCCCTTTTTCGTCAGTGGAAAACTCCGGGCTCTGACGCAGGCGGTGACAGGCGCGGGGCCGGCGCGCGCCCGGCCCGCCCGGCTTCCTGCCACCAACCAACCAACCATCCAACCAACCCCCCCTCCCGCGCCTCGCACCGCACCCGCCCGCCCCGCACCTCCCCTCGGGCGGGGCCGCTGAGTCAGGGCCGGCGGGACGCGCCGCCCAGCTCCGCCCGCGGCACAGCTGTGGGGATAGGGGGAGCGCACGGAGTGAAAGGGGGGGGGGGGCGGCAGGGGGGCACGCAAACAGGAGTGCACCCCAGAGTGGGTGCGGGTTCCAGTTGGGGGGGGGGTTGTGCCCCACAAGGAGGTGGGGAACAGCTTGGACTCCAAAATGCGTTTGAGTACTGCGGGGAGCTGGGGATGCCCAAACCAGCGTGGACCCCAGAAGGGGTTTGGTTGCTTCAAGGGGTTCAGAGCTCACTAAGAGCCCCCCACAAGCACAGCTTGGACCTCAGAATGGTTGTGGGTCCCAATGGAGGGGTTATGTTCCACAAAGAGGGTGGGGAACAGTTTGGATTCAGAATGCATTTGAGTACTGCAGGGGGCTGGGCACCATCAAGCAAGCGTGGACCCTGAAAACAGTTTGGGTGCTTCAGGGGGTTCAAGGGACCCACGGACACAGCTTAGATCCCAAAATGGATGCGGGTCCCAACAGGGAGGTTGTATCCCACAAGCGGCTGGGCAACCACTGGCACAGCTTGGACTCCAGTGTGGATTGGAGTACTGCAGGGTACTGGGGACCTGCAAGCAAGCGTGGATCCCAAAATGGATTTGGGTGCTTCAGGGGGTTCAGAGTCCACAAAGGTCTGGGCAACTGCAGGCACAGCTTGGACCCCAAACCACAGTGGGACATCACTTTGAGCCACACAGGGGTTTGAGGCCTACAAACAGACTTGGCCCCTGGAAGGGATTTTGACCCCACAGGGAAACATAAGCACAGCCTGGGCCCCAAAATGCGTTTCAGTACCACAGGGGGCTGAGGATCCTGAAGTAGGTGGGGACCTCAAAAGCGCTTTGCATGCTTCAAAGGGTTCAGAGCCTGCAGAGGGTTGGGGAACCACAAATGAAACAGACCCTGAAACAGATTTGGGCACCACAGGGGGTTTGAGCCACACAAAGGTTTGGAGACCCACAGGCACACTTGGACCCAAAAATGTGTCTGGGTCCCACAGGAGGTTTGTGTCCCACAAGAGGTTTTTGGAGCCAGAGTCACAGCTTGGACACCAAACTGGATTTGTGTCCTACAGGGAGTTTTGGGGCCTGCAGTCAGGCTTTGGTGCCTGAAAGGGATTTGGACCCCACAAGGGCTTTTGGGGATGCACAAGCGCAGCTTGGACTCAAAAGCACAGTGGGGAATCACAGGGGCTTTAGGCCACACAGGGGTTTGGGGCCTACAAACAGACTTGGTCCCTGGAAAGATTTTGGACCTTGCAGGCAAAGTTTGGATCCCAGAAGAGATCTACAGGGGGTTAGGGTCCCACAAAGGTTTTTGGCCCCATGAGCATGGGTTGATCCTTGAAAGGGGTTGAAGCCCCACAAGGTGTTTGGGACTCACAAGCAGGCTGGGACCTGAAAGAAATTTGGGCCGCACAGCAGCTTCAAGCCCCACAAGCAGTGGCCTTCAAAAGTGAATTGGGCTCTACAGAGTGCCTGGGACCAACAAGCAACCTTAGACCTGAAGCAGAATAGGCCTTAGGCCTGAGAAGGGGTTTGGCTATCACAAGGAATTTGGGATCCATGAGCAAGGCTTGCAGACCTAAACAAATTTGGGCCCCACAGGGATTTGAGATCTACAGAGGATTCAGGATCCACAAGCAAGATTTGGGCCCCACAGGGATTTGAGATCTACAGAGGATTCAGGATCCACAAGCAAGATTTAGCCCCCACATGGGTTTTGGGCCCTATAAGGTGTTTGGGTCCCACAGGAGAAGCATGGCTTTCAAAAGGGGTGGGGATCCGAAAGCAGGGCTTGGCACCCAGAAGGGATTGGGCCCTACACAGGAATTTGGGCTCCTAAAAGGGACTTTAGGCCCCATGGGAAGGGTTGACAGCAAAAATGGGTTTGAACCCCACAAGCAAGAGTTGCCTCCAAGGAGAATTGGGTCCCCAGAAGGGACATGGGCCCTATAAGCAAGGCTTGGGTCTCAGAGGGATTTAAGGCCCCCCAGGCAAGAGACATGATTTTGGGGATTTCATTTCTCTGCACAGCTATGATGAAGCGTCCGAGAGCTGCACCAGGTCACTCCTCAGCTCCGGTCACTGCAGTGTTCAGCCAGGGGTCTTCATGTGCTTCCCACTGACCACCAGGAGTTTTCAAAGAGCTGCACCACTGGGATTAAACCCCTTGCAGTGGTAGGCAAGGTGCAGACTAACCTGGTGTTTCCCAATTTCGGCACTTAGCTGAACTTTCGCCCTGTGAGCTGGAGCTGGGCCAGCAGCCAGTGGCGTGGTCAGAGTCCCTGGGCTGTGAGGCTGCCTGTTCTCAGGGTGGCTTTGATCCTTCGTTTGCCATAGCTTCAACTCAAAATCATAGTCAGGTTGGATTTGTCTTGGCCTAGAAGGTGAATGAAGCACATGAGGGATGAGTTGAGATTTTACTTCAAGTATACAGATGTCGTGGAGGCAATACGTAATTCTAGATGGTGCCCTGATGACGGGTGGGTCTTGTCTTTGAGGCACAGGGGCCTTCCTGAATATGCCGGTGTACAGCACTCGACCGTCAAAGAAGCGGTTTTCCTGAGGTTTCATTTACCATGTTTGGACATGGCCATGATTAATATTTCCTAACAGGAAGGCGTCATGCATGCAGGCTTTCCTCTTCAGGGTTTGGGTCGAGGGTGACCAGGTTCAGGTTATACAGTGGCTCCTCACTTCCTCTGCCTCACAGCCTACACCCCAGCTGGTGGCCGCCTCCCTGCCAGCCCAGCAGCCGCCAGTCGCCTTCCCAGCACCTCCGGTTGCCCACTGCGGAGCTCAGGTGCTGGGTCCTGGGTCCTGATGCCAGTGAGGCGTCACCACACAACCCCTGGGGACTTGTAGAGCTTCTATATGACAGTACCAGGACATGATATCCCCCTACCTATATAATATATCTGTGAGAAGCAAGGGGGGGGGGGGTGTCGTCATTTGTCACCATCTCCAAGCTGAGTTTTGCATGAAACCGAGGGTACAGGGGAAAGGGGCTGTTCTGGAAAATGGTTGCAAAGGCTGCCAAGGATCCCCAGTTGCACATTTTCTCTCTTGCTTTTCTTAGTTTTAATGAAAGTAAAGCCACCGTGAGGTAGAGTCCCATGTAGGGCAGAAATTATTTAGTGATTCAGTCAGGTGATAAATGAACAATTCTGACCCCCAACTATCCATATACATGTGTGTGAAAGAGAAGGGTGTTTTGAAACGAAACTTTCTGGCTCTTCTTTAGGAAGCAGCATTTGTTTTTGTTTTAAAATCAGACTAGAAACACTACTACATAAATAAGTGGAAACTTACACAGACGGATAAATAGCCCTCAACCGGTATGTTTTCCTGTTCAGGTTGAAAGAAATATCTCAGTTTGACTCAACGTGTACTTTGCTGTTGTGTCTCCAAGCCTCCTTCCTCTAACAAATGAATTCAAGAGAGAGAAAATAAATAAAATCTGTTTCTCTTTAACCTGAGCCGTGTTGGTTTGTTTATTTAACATGGCTTTTCCTTCCACCTCTTGAGGAGCATCATTCTCTCCCTGCGCAGCCAGAGTGGCTTGCAGCCCCTGTGCCCAGGAAAGCCCTTGTCCTTTGGCAAAGGCTGCTGGCAGCACCGGCCCAGAGTTGGTTTCCCTGGCTGGGTGCCACATGAGCACTGTTCCGGCAGGAGGAAATTCCCTGCTGACTGGCCGTGGCAGGGATAAGTGGCCTGGCAATGAGCAGCAGCCACAGACCGAGTGCAGGGAGTTGGGAGTCCAGTGGGACAAGATCAGAGGATGCTGTGTGATACCTGGGTGGTGAGATAAGAGCTGTGAGGTGAACAAGCTCTGGCTGTCAAGCTCCTCGCTGCCTGTTTTGTGCTTGCCCTGCTGCAGGGCAAGTGCTTTCCCTGGGGTCAGTAGCCTCTTGGTGCTTAGGGAATAGATAAATCTGGACTGTCTGGGCTTAAAGATAAATTTTTTTTTCCTAGTTTTATGTGTACATTCTGAGCACAGTTCTGAAAGGGCTTAGTGGCTATATCTGTCTGTGGATGCATCGCCAGGCACTGTAAGATCCCATCAGAGAAAGAAGATGTGGGGGCATGGGGAAAGAAATCACCGCTGAACCAACCTCTCTTGAGCAACCACATGTCCAGCATGACCCTCAGCCGGCACCGTGGCCCTGACTCGCCCCGTTGCCCTGACTCGTCCTGTTTCACACTCAGATAAAATGAGCGCTTTACTTTTATAACATATTGCACAATGGCAGTGGCAATGAACTGCTGCAGCTGCTTATAGGCTACCTGTCTTGGTGCCAGGACTCCTTCCCACCCATTGTGACTTGAACACAAGTTGAACAAGAGGTTTTTCCCCTGAAAGCTGGATGTAAAGGTGGCAAAACAAAGACTCTTCATCTATGCTCTACTTTATTCACACCTCTGTGCTGGGACAGCCTTGGGTGGGTGAGTCTGGCCATGTAGATGCGATGGAAGCTGCACTGCAGTTTCCATGTGATGGAAGGTGCCCTGCAGTTTCCTCATTGATTTTAAACCAGCACAACTCCATCAGCTTCTGCAAAGCTGCTCCAGGTTTGTGCTGATGCTGAAAGACAGTCAGATCTCTAGCATTTAAAGCCTTATACACTGTACTGTTATATTTATTACTTATTCATTTACTGAAATGTGCTTTCTTCATGCATTTCACTATGCTGACAATCCTTGACAGTGATAGGGATGTCATAGTACTGTGCTGTCCTAAGAGTACAGGTGCCTTGTACACTTGAGAGATGGAGAATACGACCTGTTTGCTGGGTAGTGCTGAGAGAATTGTTAGATTCCCAACAAACATGCAAAAATCATCAACCTGAGTGAATAAGTGTTAATTTAAAATGCAGGCATGACATGGGAATTGTGAAAGTGCTGTGTAGTTTCAGCCACTCGCTAGCAATGGTTAGCAGCAAGAAAAATATGTATGACCAAAAAAAGGTGTTATCCAGACAGCTGAATTCAAGTGTGACGCCTGTGTCCTCAATTAACCCAACTAATAGTTAAGTTTGGTGTCAACAGAAACTGTCGCATCAGGATTTGGAGATGGGAAATACATGAGTGCTGTTTTTCACTCCTTGACATTTTGCGTGTTGTCTGTTTTAGCTGAAATGTCTCAAGTGATGGGACCATTGTAATTTCTTTTTCAAGGGTATGGCTCTCACAATAATTAAATCTCTGGCTTTCAAGTGTAATTGCCAGTGACAGTGCCTCCAAAGTTGCTTCTTTATGCTCAACTGTTCTGTCTCCTGGCAGAAAGGGCTTCAAGAAAAATAAAGAAGTCTGGGAAGAGCTGTGTGTGGCAGCAAAGGCAAGAACCAGCAATACAAACTCCATCCTTTCCCCCAAGTAGGGCCAAAAACAATCCCTAAACATTGGGCCAGCCTGAAATACACTGCAGTCCTGAGTACCTAACAGTCCCTGAAGGAAATGGTAGCTTACAGTACAGCTCCATCATTACCAGACTCTTTGGAAAACAGTGATTTTTCAGAGCTAGGACCTTGTCTCCTGCTCCAGGTTGGTAATTGGTGGTGTTGGCAGTGAGCCAGGCAGGACTGGCAGCTCTGTCTTGTGAGGACAAAAACCTCCATTACTTTATGCTCCCTAATTCTCCCAAGGTGTGCTGCTGTCTATCAACAGAGTCGCCATGAGGTAATAGAAAATACAAACCTCCCCAGACTTATTTGTCTGAAAGAGTTTCTTGTAAAAATAATTATATGAGTCTCCAGAACTGTGGTACATGAGAATGGCAGAAGAGAAAGTTTGCAAATTAAAATGCAACAACAGGCTCTTTATCGCAAACTACAAGGGAAACTGGGTGAGAAGGCTATTTCCCTTCTGTTGGGTTGGCTGGTGGCAGCTTTCAGAGAGAAAAAGCCATTTTTGCCCTCTATCATTTTGCAGTGAAGCTGCTCTATATCCAGATCTGGATAGGCAGGTGAGTTTGCCCAGGCACCACTTGGGCATCATTCCCTGCCCTTGCTACAGTCTCTCCCTGTGAGCTTTGGAAAGCCACTGCCCTGTCCCTTTGGTGGCTCATGATGGGGACGTTGCAACTCAGGTCTCACTTGCTTTGCCCAGCTTCAGGCTGGGGATGGGGCTTTGCCTGCAGGCCCCTGCCAATCCCTACCCTCTTTGCAAGAGGCATACTAAAGCCTTCCACACACCATGTTCTTAACCAGGAAAACACCATCCTGAGCAAACATATTTGCAATGATGTGACAGACAAGCTCTGGAGGAAATACCTGAACTGTTTGAAAAAGTTACTACCTCCTGCCTCCAGCAAAGTCCCATGAGCTGACTCCAGCATCTCAGCAGGAACCCATTTTGATGCAGAGTTGGAGTTAATAAGCTGGACTGTGAATGGGAATATCTGGGGTACCAGTGCACTTGCCTAGCGACTGCCAGGGCTGAAGCCTCCAATGCAGGAGAGAACTGGAGGTTCCTGGAGGTCTGCAATGGCTCCTTAAGCCACTGCAAGTGCTCATTTCAGCACAGAAGCCAGGGTCCAAAGTCATTAACAATAACAATATGGCTAAGGCTCATTTTTCTCCTCTAAGGAAGGTTTTCACAAGCCATCAGTATGAGGCAGGGGCATTGTTTCCCCTGGGCAGCTTTTATGATGCTTGAGGTGAACAGAAACAGGAGTAAAATACATGCATAAATTATATATGCACAAGTAAATGTGAGTGCAACTCTATATGTTTAACTTGATTGACTGAATTCACAAGAAATCTCACAGCAAAAAATGCTTCTCCCATTCACCAAGAGCTGAAGCAGAGTTTGGTGGCCATAGCAGCCACAGGTGACATTTTGGTGCTTTCTTCTTGGTGCCAGAGCTCAAGATGACAGTGTTTGTTTAAAAATGGAAGCTACCAAAATGGCATCAGGTCTCCATTTGTGTGCTGGTTTTATCTGTGAGCTGTCATTATCCTTCTGACACAATGCCCAGGGCCACCAGATTTTAGAGTCAGATCCTGGTGGCATAGAAAATATGCTCTGAAAAGAGCAAGTGCATGGAATTAAGTACAGAGTGTTAATTATTATTTGTCTTTGCTGGTGCTTTATGGACATGGCAAGAGGTCATGCTCCTGAAGTGTTTATGATCAATGTTGAGGCTTCTGAGCCAAATTCATGTCTGCTTTAAAACTGTTTAGCTCCCACCAAGAAGGCTACTGACATAACTGCCATGGTTGGGGATCTTGGTGCTCCCCAGTGTGACTGTGCTACCCTCACTGCTCCCTGGGGAGCAGGACCTGGCTCTTACCCTCTGTTTCACCAGTGAGAAATGGAGGCACCAAGATGGGGCCATCCTCTTGGAGAAGGATGGGCACAGGCACGAGGTTTTGAGTCTGAGCGTATGCCAGCTATTGCCAAGATCTTTCTGATACCAGTGCAGTGGGAAAGTTCCAAAAATAGGGACTCTGAATTACCATGTGCTCAGGTAATTCTGCAGGAATCCTAAACCCTCACTGCAGGCCCCGGCTGAATGCTTGTACTCAGGTAGGGCAAGCACTACCCTGGAAGGTGGAAGCTGTTTGGGAAAACTACCACTTAATAGTTTATGGCAAAATACTGATCCTTTGGTAATTTCATTGCCAGCCAAAACAGGTGGCTTAAAAATCTGGAGGCCTGACCTCAGAGGACCTGGAAGCCTCCACCTCTCCCACCCAGATGCAGTGAGGAGCCAACTGCATCAATTTTGCTCAAATAATTTGTGACCAATCTGGGCTTTTCCTCTTCATCTGCCCTGCAGACGCTGGCACCCCAGCACACTGTGCTTATCTCAAAATGCTTTTGAGCTCTGGCTCTTGTTTGTGGAGCAGCCAAGCTGCTGTGCTTTAAAAAGTTACACAGCCCTCAGCTACCTGCTATGGACGCAGTTTAAGGGAGGTGATTCCTCCTGCAGAGTCAGCATGGACGCAGGCTGTGCCCCCACCATCTCAGGACCTACCCCACCTTGTGTGAGACTGGGGCACATTCCCCTCCTGGGGCTGCTTCATCAGAGCCATTGGCCTCCTCGCTATAACTTAAACAAATCAGAAATTTTAATGAACCATTGCTGTCGAGGGGGGGTGAAGAGCATGGTGGTAGTGGCAGTGTGAACCAGGTGTGGTCTGGGGAGCAATGGCATGCTGACATGGCCTCCTGCCCCTGCACAAGCACACATTTTGCCATCAAAGTATCTATGTGTTCTCAAGCCCTGGAGGACAAACCCTTTGGACTCACACAGCTTCCTGTTAGCTGTGCAAAGGTGTTAGGGACCTTGACAGCCTCACAGAGGGGCAGTGGGCAGGGAGGGTGATTTGGGCTTCGATGTATCTCACCCCATCTGAAGGTTATTTTCCCCAATCATCCTGTGAAACCGAGGAGCTGCATTTATGCTTCTGCCCTTTCACTTTCCCCAGTGAGTAAAAATGGAGATGTAAGAGGTATGTATATACACTTACAGATACTTAGGCTTATTAACGTAATATAGAAGTGGCGGTGACATGTGGGTGGGAGAAACCTCTGTAAGACAACAGGATAAATGATTGACATCCCATTTAACAAGAGGAAGAAAGGGAGAAAGGGAGATGAACATTGCCCTGCTGGGCCCAAAGTGCCCACAAACTCATAGGAAATAAGAGCAGCTTGGCCAGGTCCAGCTTAAACACAACCGTGCTGAAATTCAGAGAGAACTGAGGAAGGGCAAAAAACCTGGGGTCCTTTTGGTTTCTGTTCTGGTTTTTGAGCTCATTAATATTTGCACATGCAAGCTTTTCTCCCCAACTCTGGCAGCTGCAAAAATGAGTTCTCCAGGTGAAAGCCAAGATTACCATGTAATGACTTGACCCCAGGAGACAGACTTCTAAGCGAAGTACCAAAATTGTAGCAGTTTCCCTGCATCGGCAATATGCACATGCATGTCCAGACATGGGATTTAGGGAAAGGCTTTGGTAAGCCAGCATTTGCTACACGCAGTCTGAAGGGCAATGAAAAGAGGAGGCTTTTTGTTTCAAAAACCACCATTTATTTTGGTTTTGAAATTAAGCAACTCAAGACAGCAGAAAAAAAAAGGCTGGCAAGAATAGTATGAAAAAGAGGTTGAGTTTTATTCAAAAAGTTAATGTTACAGAAGGCCTGAAATAGCTTCTTAGGACTCAGCTTCTCCCCACAGGTGTGATTTTCTGTTCATCCATTGACCTGAGGAATCCCTTCCCTGCTCAGCTCTGCCCATGGTGCAGTCGAGGTTGTATCATGCGTATTGGAGAGCATCACAGCATTAATTCCACATGAAAACACTGCAGGGGAAAAATAGTTCTTGAAGTCAAGCATTATAATTTACTAACAGGTTTATTAAAATCTTATTAGAAGATTATTTTTTAAAGTCCATTTTACACAGCTGTTGCCCTTCTGCTGCTGTCTAATCCTGGAAAATCTCAGTGAATGAGTCATTTGCACTTACTATGTATTACACCCTCCTATTATAAGCCTGAGTGTGTTTGCATTTACTTCAAATAATATCAATAGAGCCATAATAGTGCCATAAAATCTCACACAACTCCCCTTTTGGAGTCTCTTGCTGTTGGAAAAGAGGCGTCTCACTGTGGTTTCATGGGGTGGTTGTGATGTGCAGGGGTAAAAAGAGAGCATTTTGTTTGGATATAACCTTATGAAGAGGCTTTTAATGCTTGTCTTTTGGGTTTGGTAGGTCAGAACACATTGCTGAGAATCAAGTCTTTGCAAAGGACATTCCTGTTTCCTAAAGGCAGCCTCAAGCACCAAGTGCTGTTACCTATGTGCTTGCATGTCATGACAAGGAAGATGGCTTTCTGGCATTAGTGGATCAGGAATATATGAGGGCCACCTTGTTTGTTTGCTTAGTTTTTAATATCTGAGGCCTGTTGAGTATTAAATATGACTTCAAGGGCAAGGGTCCTTGCTTCTCTGCCTTGTTTGGCTTCAGGATATGATGTTCCTACTTCCACGCAACCATTAAAAAGAGGGTGAAGGAGAACTCTATACAAGGTCACCAACTTCTGGAGCAATTTTGGTTAGCAGGAGGTGCAAACACAGTCATATAATAATAAAAATAAAATATTCCTATGTATGGAGTGTGGTTTGGTCACAGCTTTCATTCCCAACAGTGTCCTCTCCCTTTACCAGTTGCTTTGGTGGTGTGGCCACTGCATCACATTCAAAGTCCCCAGCATGCAGCAAACTTCTCCTCAGCCCGTTCTCCTCCTCCTCTTACCCCTCCAGGTGGATGATAGAGAAGAGGGACATGGAAGGAAGTGGTGCTGTCTCCTGATGAGCTCTCCCTGGTTGTGCAAGCCACATTCTACTGTCAACCCAGAGCGACCCTTTCCTCTGGGACAATTGGCCAGGAGTCAAGGGAAGAGATTTGCTCTGAATGTAACTACAGGAAGAGAAAAAACTCTGCACATTCAAGGTTTAAAATTGCACTTGCTGCAGGGGATGTTTCCATTGGCAGAGTAGCCACAACCAGCACAAATGGTTCAAAACATTTTGCTAAATGAAATTCTCAGATGATGTCAGAGCTGAGGCTGCTTTAGCAAAACCAAAAAGAAGGAAGGTTGAAACCAAAAAGAAGGAAAAAAAAAATTATACTGTTTGACAGTGAGGGATTAGGAGCTTAAAATTATATTTATAAGCTATCCAAATATTTGAAAGCTTGGAAATTCATAGTTCCAGTGCTTTAGCTCAGCTCTAGAGTCCTGCCAGCCTCTTCGTTTAAGTCACGCAATGCAGCCAGCTGGGCTGGACTCACTAAACTTGCAAAGCCTATTTTCTGTTATCCAGCAGCAGCTCCCATTTGCTGCAGGCTCGCAGACAAATGCCACAACTTTTGTGTGCCTCAGTTTCCCCCTTTGTCAAGTATAGACAGTTCTGTCCTCTACCATAAAGTGTTTTGAGATTTAACACCAAGAAGAGCAGGAGAGTGCTTTGGTCTTCTCTCTCATGTGCCTCAGCACCCACAGTGCGCAGGTCCTGATGAAATAGTAGCCCTATCATTCAAAGACCAACAGCAGTTGTTTGCGTGACCTTTTTTTAAACCTCAGTTTCTGTGGGACACTGAGGACAATGCCATTGAGATGCTGTTTTCTTTCATGCCTGTTGCACCTGCCTGTTTCTCCAGGGCTGTGCAAAATAACCACGTCTTTGTCACGGCTCTGCTAGCCCACTTCATCTTTATTGATTAATAGGTCATAATCCTCTTTTAGTGAAAACATAACCATGCCCACGGCTAGAGGATTCACATATCACCAATGGGAAGATTACAACCTGTTAATCTGAACATGGAGAGTGAGATGGACTGTCAGAACAAGGGCACTTTTAAAAGGAAAATCAATGGTAAGCTATTTGGGGAGGAAAAAAAAATCCCAACCACCACAAACACATTAAACATAGGCTTCAGTGCTGCAACTTTGTATAAGCCCAAATTAAACGTGACCATAATAAACTGTTTACTTGCCTTGGGTTTATGCAGTAGAAAGGAGATTCCAGTTTGTTGTAAAGCCTGTGACAGTACAAGTGTTGACTCTAGTTTGTGGTAATATGGTTGCTGTTATTAAGTTTTGCTAGAAAACGATTCAATAGCTTCCCTTCCTTTCTTAGGGAAAGTAAACCAGCTAATTGTAAATTGTTAGTTGGGGCTGCAGCCTCGATTAGTTACATCCTCAGTGAGGAGTTGTGGTGGCTCATGAGGCTTTATGAGATGGGAGAGGGGGTGTCCTGCCCTTTCTCTTCCTTTTCTACCCCCTCTTTTTCCTTGCTGAAATCCCATGCTGGGACTGAAGGGATATTCATGCAAATCTCAGACACATCCCCTTAGCATAGTGTCTTCTTGATGCCCTAGGCAGTGCTTTCCTTCCTGTCCCACACTATTTGTTAAGCTTCCCCCAGCAGGGACTGCTTGTTATTGCATGAACGTCCAGCCTTGAGCATCAGGGAAGGATCAAAATCCTATACTCCACAGGCAGCCAGCAATGTACAGAGTACTCGTTTCAGCCGTGGTTTTGAGACAAGGATGCTGCTGTGAGTTTCCGAGCAAGGGTGCATTTAAGCACGGGTGACCCTGCAGCTCTGCTGCCTCTCTGGAGCCAGGCTCTCGGTAACCAGCCACTTTTACCGGTCGCCAGAGAGACACAGAGTTAACAATAAATAATGAAAAAGAACTAGATTTCCTTTGTTATGCAGCTCATTGAATGAGGTTTCCCACATCTGTAGAACTCACCACATCTTTTATGAGATTTGACTGTCAGCAAGATGTTATGAATCCCAGATGTTAAAATATGGATTTATTTATAACTCAGAGCTTATAATAGAGCACTCAAAAAGATTATATCCAGCCCCCCTCCTCAAAACATCTTCCTGAAATAAAAGTCTTAGCTTTTATTATTTTTCAATTAATCTTGTTACATGATTTATCTTTGGTATTACCTCTTTAAATGTCCTTTAATTACTGTGGCTTTTGTGTTGGTGTGCATTGGGCTTCAGGGAGCATTGGGCAGGGAGAGCTGAACACCCATCCCGAGAAAGACTGCTGCTGTTTGAAGGCTGGAGGGCAGCATGGGAAGAGGAGTGGCTTGGGGGAATTCCTTGGCAAAGCCATTTGCTGAAGGCACAACTAACTCTGGACACCTGCAAAACTTGAGCTGAAGGTGTTCTGTATCTATTGTAGCCCTGAGAAAATGCTCTGGTCAAAAAAAAAGCAGTTCCTCACAGCTGGTGACCATTACACCGAGCACAGCGTTGGACATGCCACAGCTGCTATTCTGCTGGAAGATGGAAATGTTTTCGGAACTGCTTTTGGAGAATTTCTTCCATTAATGATTTCTGCCTCCCTCCTTCTACCCCTACTTTTCAAAATGCTGCAAGAAAAGCTTGCAAGTGAATGAACAGGGGGCCCTCCATGGGCATAGGCTACCTTGAGGATTGGGGTGAAAATATTCCTCTGAAGTAATACTCCAACATCACCTCCAGGTGCTGAATGAAGTTTGTAGTCAGAATTGTGCACTTGCAGGCAACAAGAGACACACTCCATCACAACTATTCCATGATGTAAACAAAGATAACAGGTCTGAAAGGAAATATAAAGTCTCATTTTGCATATGAGGAACAGAAAGTGGTTTTACCCCAGTTCACACAAGAAGATAACAGCAGCACCAGGAATCATGAGACAAGTGCTTGAGGTAGCAGTGGCCAAGAGCAGCCCTCCTTCCCACCCTCCCTGCTCTCTGTCTCCTTCCCCCCCTCCCTGCTCTCTGTCTCCTTCCCCTGCCACGGCAGCCCATGCTTCTATCTTGTTCAGGGACCTTGTCTAGATTTGGAAAACCACTCTCCCATTCCCTTCCCTTCCCTTTCTTTTTTCAAGCTAGGTAATTTCCTGGGTCCAGTTAGGAGAATGGCTTTGGTGCAGAGATAGCAGAGCATGCCATCAACCCTTTGGATGCTGTCACTCTACCCTTTAAAAATCAAGCCACACTGCAAAGCTGCTCCAGCTGCTAGACCACGTCCAGCCCCTTCCAGCTTGCAAGTGATGGCCTGGAGCAAGGTTGGTGCATGGCATCCCAAGCTCCAGGCTAAGGGTCAGCTGGTCAGACAGAAAGCGCACAGCTGATAAGCCCTGACTAGCTTGGGTTTGCTCTCATGCCTCACCAGGTCTGTGTTTCACTAGAGACGTGGTGGCTATCTGTGGCTTTCACTGTTGGGTTGGGCAATTTGGCATTTTAAAAGCAAAGCAGAAAGTGGGATGCCTTGAAATCATACTTCAAGGTGGGCTTCCTGCACCCCAGCATATGTGGAGCTGGAAACCTGAACCTTCATTGCACCAGTGATGAACTGATGGAAAGCCAGGAAATTGGCTGTCAGTGCTGACACTATACAAACCTCATGCCACTGGGAGGAGGAGCGACAAGTGGGTAACTGATAGAAACTACCTGGGCTTGGTATTTCCTGGCTGCTGGGAGATGGTATGGAAAGGACCAGAGCTCTGGTGTAAATAGCACAGCAACTTAAGTAGCTGAAGAGAAAAATCTTTAGAGGGAGTTTATGGCATGCTTGCAAATATTTTTTTGGCATATCAATTTGTGTGTCATGAGATTTAAAAGCTTCATCACCCTAACATTTTTCATCCCGCAGAGAACTCTGATCTGAATATGATACCCACTCGAGAAGGTTTGCCAGTAGTGTGATGTTGCAAAACTTGTGAAATGCCTCACTTAACCACAATATTATGCATTTTCCAAGCCACATACCTATCTATTACAAGGTCTTTTAGACAGAGTTATAGACAGACTGTGGGTCATGAGATTCTGACCTTGGTGTGTTTTAGTCCCTTCTTCTCATGAATTAACTCCTGAACTATTGACTCTCCATTGAATGGATAGCAGAGTTCAGCCACATTTTACATGCCAGCTTTTCCATCCTGTATCTCAACAACTGCAGACCCCAAGGATGAGTAAATACTTCAACCTCAGCCATAAAATTGATGCGCTGCAAAATGAACAAAATGGGTTTAGTAGCTTACAAGGGAGATACCATCAGGTCCATAATGAGCCAGAACTGAGAGTTAACCTCTCTCTCTTCTCAGCAATGTGGCTCAGAGAGCTCAGAGTAGATCACCCCTTTGCAGGTACTCAGTTTATATCTTCTTCACTGAAAACAAAATCCACCCTGAAAGGAAAAGGTTGACTGAAGAATCACGATCACAAGGCTTGCAGAGATAATAATCAACTTTTAAGTTCTCTTCTTGCCTTCTGGGTTTTCAGTCTGAAGATACCTCCCTGCTAGGTTAGTGAGCTTTCCTCCACAAACAGAAACGGAAAAAAGTCATCGATGAAGCATAAATTTCCCAATATCTTGGAAAAAAAACAATGAAAGCACAGAAATCATCCGGATTGCCAGTATCCCAATAACAGATCAGCAGCCACACTCTGCTGCTGTAGAAGAGTACAAATGAACATGGTGGAAGTCAGTACAGCTGCAGATTGAGCCCCTGTTTTGTCTAGTGGTTGAGGCACCATTCCTAGAGGCATTTAAAAAGTGTAGAGAGGGCACTTAGGGACATGGTTTAGAGCTGGACTTTGCATGTTTAGGTTTGCAGTTGGACTCCATGATCTTAAAGGTCTTTTCCTACTTAAGTGATTCTATGATTAAATAAAAGAAGGCCCCTAAAACAGCATATAACTCTGGCATATTTGAAGCTGTGCAAGCTATTTCTACCTTGCACATCCTACTTAAGAAACTGAAATTTAAAAAAAAAACTAAAAATGAAAGGTGCAGTTTTCTTTAGAGTTAGAGGTTAGATGGAAAACATAGTTTAAGATCTGGTAAAGAAATTGACTTTAATATCTGCAAGTTGCTTGGCTGTGGAGTAAAATACCGTCATATATTCCCAAGGCTTCCTTCTCCAGCCTGGCTCTGAAAAGCAGCCCTCCATGCTCCTCTGCCATTGAAGATGAAAAGTTTGAAGCTTTTCATGCTGATTTTTCATGTCTAACTGAAACTTAACACACAATATCTGTCTCCCCAGTCCAAAATACAATAGAGGCACTGGTGGCTTATTAATAAATAATCTCACTAGTAAAGATCATGAAGAAGTAGTAGGCTGAGCCTCAAAGCACAGCATTTCCATTATCTTGGCAGGGAAAAGTCACTGATGTGCAACCTCAGATTAAACTGCAAAGGGGAACAGAGCAGGAATGAAACCACCTATTGTAATACAAGGGTGGTAGGGAACTGGAGAGACACGTAGGATGGCTTTGCCTTCCTTCCTGTGTGATCTCCATCAAGCATAAACAGGGCCATAACACTTCTGTATCCCAGACACAGCTTATCAGGAGGGGCTGGTGATAGATGAACTCAGGTCGCATTCAGGCTTCCTACACATCTCATCACCAGAGCACCTTGGCTGCAGAGATCAAAGAGACTCTCTGCTACCCCAGGCTGGCAGACTGGTTCCTGCTTCCTCGTAGGCCCCGTGGAGGAAGGTGGTGGCAACACTTGAATTAGGCTTGGTAGTAGGTGGTCTGAATGCTCTAGTAACTAACTAGAACTTGGGCACAGGATCAAACACTCTCCCATGATCATCAAGAAGTTAGCTCATTCCCTGGCATGATTTTTGGCATATGCAAACTATCAGCCTTCCATCTGGGCATGGTTCAGGGCATTGCATGGGCTAGGGTATGTGACCTGAGTAAACTATGTGGGGCTTGTGGAAGGGGGCAGGAAGGAGGTAACTGTATGGATATGAGCTGTGTTGTGTGTAACTGTATGGGTATGAGCCATGTTCTGGCACTTATCCTTAGGGCCAGAAAATAGGCTGGGCAAGCTGGATCTGCTTGGTTTGTTGCTGTAGCCACAGGTAACACAGGCTACCGAGACCTCTGGCTGGAGTCAAAGAAGACCCCTAAATATTAAAAAGACATATGAAAAGGAAAAAGGAAAATGGGCAGCTAAATGTTAATCTTCATATTTAGCAAAGCATCAATTCAGATGCTCTTAATGCCTAGATCGTTCCTTGAGCTATGGCCAGAGTAAAACTCCCTTCCTCACCTTCTTCAAAACCTACATCTTGGTTCCCTATAAAAACTCAAGGTAAGAAAATAAAGAGAGATTAATGGGGGATGTTAGTGTTGCCTGAGCTTCCTCAGCCAGCCCTTGTGTCTCTGAGTGGAGATCATGGCTATGTGAGTTCGGGACATCAGACATTTGCATGGGTTTTCAGCCTGGCCCACTCACATCCATTCCGTATAGCACATTTGCAGCAGTCTGACAAGCCCAGGATAATTGCATGCTGCATTTTTCACCTTTTTCCCAGGAAATCCTGTAAGAATCTCACAAAGCAGGAAAAATACAATATACATATGTCAGTGTTCACTGAACACGTTTGCTCTTGCCGCACTTCATTGCACTTCTTGCCCTCTCTCTGTCCTGGCTAGGAACTGCTAAGGACATGGAATGTGGCTCTGAGCCCTTAATATTTGAAGGATGCTCTGGAAGGCCCAGATTGTGTGTATGTCTTGGTCCTCACATTGCTCCACTGAAGCTGGCTGGGCTCTATGAAGAGGGGAAGGTGATTTAAGCAAGATGGAAAAAAAAGTGGCTCCTGTGCTTCAAGGCTTGCTTCTGTACTTCATTTTTCATAAGGGGAAAGGATGCTAGGAAAAAGGGTGAAGAAACATTAATGGGAGCACATTAGGGAGGACATGCTATATGACAAGCATTTGGATTCATCTTATAGTCACAGGTGGTTTAAGGTTAACTCTCTACTGTATAAGGAGTGTTCACATTGAAATGTCGTCTCAGAAGGACAGTAAGGTTTTAAGACACATATACAAGGCAAAGCTTGTTGAGATTGCAAAGCAAATCAGAGTCCTGCCCATCAGAAGAAGAACCTAAAACTAAGAAACATGAAATATAAGTCTCTTCTAGGATGCTTCCAGACTTTGACTTAACATTTTCACATAAGTTTTCTTCCATCATTTGTCAGCAATCAGTCACCCATTTAATAAAGTTTGTCTTATCAGTAAATCTAAATATCTAAATTTTCTTCCATTTAGCTGAAATCCACAACAAAAACATCTGTGTTTGCATTACAAGAGGTTTCCCATCCTTTGCATCCTGTGATGGTCTAGTGATGTGGAGAGTTTCCCTTTTCTTCTGAAGCTAAGCAGCTTTGTTGGAATCACTGCTGAGAATGAGAAAATAAGATGTGTTACACGGATATCCCATGCAAGCCACCTGGACCCTACATACCTAATAAAAACCACAGCAGCTCATATTCAAAGATTGCTTGGGCCTGACTGAGGAGTGTCGAAAGGCCCCTCTCAATGTCTGCCTTCAAGTATACACTTCCTTGCTCTGAGCCCAGCTGGCTGGAAAACTCCAGAGCTCTTCAGAAAACACTGTCAACTATATGTGTGTGCTCCGATAGCAAAATAGGTCAGAGCCATCGTGTTGTGATCTGATTTTCAGTGTACAGCCAAAGGCATTTTTGTGAGTCAGTCTTTAAATACGTGAAAAAAGGGGGGATGAACCTTAGAGATGTTGCAATTACTACTGACTGCCCTGTGCCTTTTTGGCAGCACAGGAGTCCTTCAGTCACAGTGCCTCCAGGAAGTACAGCTGAATGTCCCAGGACTGGCTGTGCGTAAATGCCTAGAGCCTATTAGCCAGGACAAAGCTCTTGGACATGAAGGAGAGCTCTTCAAAGGCAGAAAGGGCAACCTAACTCATCTTGAATTTCATGCTTTGGAAAATCTATCTAGCCGTAGTACTTTTTGCTTGACAGGCAAACTTAGGATCAAGTTTCTCCTTTTTTTTGAATAAGCCTGACAAACTAATTAATTAAAAAATCTAGCTACCGTGTTCTACTCTTCCTTGTGACTTAGTAACCATTAGTGCATTAGTAGACATATTTAACTGAGCTCAGGGGGAAGCTTGAGTTTACCTGGTTTACATTAAATAGTAGATCAACGTAGTAAAGTACAAAGTTAAGTGCACAAACAAGTCTGATCAGGACTAGAGAAAACATTAATGTGATTAAGGATGTCATTAATTGCTGATTCAGAAAATCTAGACTAGAGGACACCACAGAATTACTCCAGATTTATTTTCTCTGTTCTTTTAAACTTCTTTTGGATGAGCCCATCTGGGGATTCAGGCATGCCACAGAATCTTACTAATTCCAGCAGGACCTGAAAGCCAAAATAAAAAACCACAATGGAGACGCTGTGACCTGGCAGATAAAGACTGACCTGCAGAACAACTGATTTAGCTGTGACTTTTCAAGCAGCTGACTGCTTTGATCCTGGCCCTCTGTCCCAAGTCTAGAAGGCAGAGTAGGTTGCTTCATGGTCCTTTAGTTATTTCCTGGATCCTGGGCAAATATAAAGATAATACATTTTATTTAGATTTATTAATTGTGAGGCCTGGAGAAAATTATTCTTGTTTTTACCATTCAAATATATGCCTTTTAAAAAGAGTATTTCTGAGCTGTTTAAAAAAGACATATCTATGGATGAAAAATCAAATACAAACCTTAGAAAATGTTTCCTGTAGTTGATAATTCTCAGTGCTGAAAAACATGTAACTTGTTTCTAATATGAATTTGTCCAGTTAGAATTTTTTTATGTCTGATCTTATTATGCCCATGTCAAATAAGCAGAATATCCTCTGTTATCTCTTGATGGCTTACCAACATCCCTTACCTTTTTTCATTCCTTTCACTTTTGCTTTCCTTTTCTAGGCATCTAGAAGGCCCTTCAAGCCTTTCAGTGTAGACCATACATATTCAAATGCTTTTATCAGTCCTGTGACTCCCCCCAGTTCATCTTTTTTCAACTGCAGAAGTCAAATCTTGCATCTATCAGGTCTACGCTTCTACACAGTGGTCTGTTTTTTACCCTGAAAGATACTCTCCAAAGATATTTTAGAGAAAATATTTTATCTTTCTAAACCCCTGGAAGATATTCTCCAACATCTCTGCTTCCTGGGGCACTGTACTGTCCAGTGAATGTGCCAGAAAGTCTTCATGCCTCAAAAGACATGTACGAAATATATTGAATATAGTTTGCCTGAATGAATGTAGCATCAGTCAACGGTACCCATTACCTGACCTCTCCTTTCTTTGGCAGTACCCAGATTTCCCCATTATTTGCAAACACTAGTAGTGTTTTTTAGTAAAAACAGTAGAACTGTAAGGCCAAAAACTGCAAAGTACCGTTAGAAGTACAGGAGCTCAATGAACTGTATCTTGTTGCAATTAGGGTTTGAGATCTATCAAACGTCTAGTTCTTTACAGATTTTATGTATGCCAAAGGAATTTAATCATCTTAAAATACCCTGTGCTACCAATACCTTTATAAAGTGCCAACTCTATTAACATTGTTGTCCCTGTCAACAGCAAAAAGGCAAGTTTACTTTGACAGGATCTCCTTTGCATGAACTGGTGCTGATTGGTATTGACTACATTACTGTCTTTATTAATCTACTAAATTTGAACTGAAGTAGGTATCAGCGGTTTATTATTGTGCTAGAATTGATACAGTCTCCAATTCTAACTCACAGACACCCTGGAAATAATGAAATTCAATACTAATAGCCCTTGGGCAGCTTGGTGAAAATCCTGGGGTTCAAATTATCCACTTAGCTTTAGTCACTTGCTGCTTAATGACCACAACAAGTATTAGTGGAGCAGAGGTATTTAATTTTCAACACATAATAAGACTCTATCACGGGGGTTTTGCATCAATACAGTACAGATATATTTACTAAACAATTCTTTCCTCCATCCTTTTGCTTTCTTTATCAATATCCTATGATTTCTGACTTCTCATTTATACATATTGTTAAATTCATATTTTCTTTTCTCTGAATGTGCGGTGTTTGACTTTGTGTGGACATCGACATTACCCTATAGCTAGTACTTATTCACTCTTCTGCCTGGGTCATTGTCTGAGCTGTGGGGTTTTAGGGCAAGGGCAAAATGTGCTTCTCTGAATTTGTAGTTTTTGATCACATTTTTATTTAAATTCTTTCTTTCAGCTTTTTTGTCTTGTAACTGAGACCAGCCTTAGGAAACTGGCCATTTTAAGAGGCTCAGCATGCATTTAATGTGCACATGTATATGTGTACATACATATGGACTTTCTTCTCTATCTGCTGATTTTTATGTGTGTATTAGAAAATCTATGTACTCCCAGTTCAAGCCCTGCTTTTGTTTAATTCAGTCATTAAAGGAGTAGCTAGAGATGTTTTAGAAAGATAAGGGAACTGGGCTGCGGGAGCTGTAAAAGCCAAGCATCTGCTGGAAGCAGGACTCTGCCCCCACGGCAGAAGCTGATGCTGGATACCTGCCAGCTTCTCTTTCTCTCCCACACCAGGATTTTTTCAGCTGTCCCTGCAGCAACAACAGTAGCAACTTTAACTAGGAGAGGAGGATAAGGGCTCAGAGGTATTTTAGAGGGTTAGTTCCATTACTCCTGCAGCTGGTGGGGGCTATAGGGAAGTTTCTTAGAGCAAGAAGTGAGATTCCTATAAATAACTTTTCTTACCTGATGAATAAAATACATGTCCCCTAACTCCAAGAGCAGTGTGCGTCCATGTAGGAGGAGCTGCAGGAGAGGACCAGGTTAATTACAGGTACAATCTAAAGGTTCAGGGTGCATTGGCATGGTTTCTTACACCTGGGGGATAAACCAAAATCAACAATTAGTTTACACTTGGACTATCATATCTACAGGCAGTGGCCTCGTAGTCTGACTACAGCCATTCAAAGACCTCTGCTAACTGAAGGGGTCTCCCCACCACCTTGGTATCCATTCCCATTTTCATGCTTTCCACGGGTTCCTGACTCCTGCTTACTCTGGAAAAATCCATGTTTCTCAGGTGTCCCAGACTGGTTCCTAACGACTCTGATTTCAGCTGGACTTGGATCCCAGCCCATCTATACAAGACACCTAAGCTTACACTGCTTGAGTTTTACCTTGGCCTTAGCAGACTTCAAGCATCAGTATTTAATGCAATACAGGGAGATAATCTTGATTCATGATAACACCCAAAAAGTGTTCCAAGATCTCTCCTAAGCCACTGAGTATCATCAGTAATGTCAACAAAAAGGTCAGCAAACTTTGTAGGCTAAGCTCTGACCTCTTGGATAGCTCACGATGTCCCAACACTCTTGTACTGCAACAACAGTGATATATTAACTTGATGTGCTTATGCAGGTTTGGCCTAAGGAACCTCTATAGCTGTTTTTCTGCCATTCCTTTTCTTGTTAGACTTGGGAAGAAACTGAGTTTTCAGAGATTTCTATTGTTGTAAAACTTAATTTGCTCTGATACAAAGCAAGCCAGGCAGAGAGAGCTGTGACTCTTTTTCTTCCTTGCTGTCTGCCTGTCTGGCATCACTTTCTCTCCTAAGCTGGGCTCTTAAGTGGAGACAGTGCATCCAAGGTAAGGATATTACCTCAACCCTCCTCTCTATAAATAGGCCTGGCTGCCACCCCAAGGTTGCTCATTCTGCTGTCAGAATATGGCTAAATGGCCACTTACAAATTCCAACACGTGCTTGATGTGGAGATTACAGCTGCTATGCAAAACAAAGGAGCTTTCTCTTCTCACAAAGTGCTGCTCCCTTTATGAGGCAGTTTGGAAAACTCTGTCTCTTGAGAGGGTTTAATCTATGGCCTAGTGCTTCTTTTGTGTGAAGACAAGGCAGCTTCCTCCAGACCTAAATGAATCCAGGACCCCTGAGCAGACTGAAAGTCACAGTGGGGAAAGGTCTGATCCCTGGGGACTCACCTACGGAGCAAAATGCAAGGATGCAGAGATATGTCAACACAGTACAGGGTGACAGTGTGGGTATGTCAACCTGGACCTTAAAATGGCCTTGATGCAAGTACTGTCCTTTTACTCCCAGGAGACTCCACCCAAAGGAAAGATGTTTGGTTTGGGCTCTAGTCAATACCAATGTATCAGTGGTTGTAGCAAGGGTGTCTGTGAGTTGCAATTAGCTGTGGGTGATTAATGAACATTTGTTGGTACGAAAGGATGAGGTTTTGCAAAGAAAATAATTTGTTAAATGCTCTTGCACAGCTGCATTTTCACACAGTAGTTTTAACAGGACCAAAGAAAACTGTTTTTCTCGTACTTTGTTCTGACACTATTATTTCCTGCTTGAGGCATTTTGCAAAGGAAGTGGGAATGGCTACACTCACTTAATGGATGTGGGAACTGGGAGACCAGGTGAAGGGACATTTCCTCCTGTCCCTCAGCAAGTCCAGGCAGGGTTTGGAGCAGACTGCTGTGCATCCTCTGACAGAGAGCTTCCTTCACACTGAAGTATCACAGCAAAATGTGAGCATAGTATAACAGCAGCTCCTAAACACTTGAAAAGCCTTATCCTTGCTGGTGTGGTGGGGCTGAAGCATGGCTAACCCAGAAACAACTTATTTTTGAGTTCCAGCAATGGAATTTAGACCTAATTTTTTCACATATGCTTGACTGGCATCTCCAGCTACCATTGTGTATCTACAAAAAACCCATAGTTAACTTTCTTCTGGGCATCCATAAGGCAGATGGACATCATGGGCTTGGCAACAGCAAGCCAGATGGCACGGTGAAGGTAGTGGCTGGGGGGTGGCCATGTTCCCCCACCTATCAGCTTTACTGCAGGAGTCAGGTATATTCTGTGGGTGGCCAGTATTTATATTTGCTTGTAAATTATGGCCCACAAAATGCTAAATGAGTCTGGCTGCAACCTCAGAGCACAGCCTGGCTCCTGTGGCCACAGGTTTGAGTCTCACAAGCGGAGCTCTGCTCACCTCCCAGCTACAAAAGAGCCCTTTGTGCACTTTCTCCTGCTCCTCTCAAGCTGTGCACTTTGCAGCTACGCCACTGTCTGAGTCCGTGCCTCTGCCTCATTGCATCTAACCATGCCGATGCTTGTGACTCAACTGGACTTTCAACTACCTAGTGCTCTTAGCTATCAATCAAGACACCTACCACTCTTCTCCTGCCATCTGCTCTTCTTTCCAGATGTCTCCAGAGCTTTGCTTCTCGCCCACCTGTCATTTGGTTGCATGTCTCATGGAAAGCATCACCCAGGCAATGCTTCCTTACTCTCATCACCAAAGCTCCTTGCTCCGGTAGAAGGAAGACGTGGGTGATGGGAATGCTGATAGTCTGCCCATGTTTCAGCCTTCACTGGCAAGTCAATGCCAGCGGCAACTGATACTTCTCTCCACCTGTAACTTTCTAGGGGAGTATACAAGTAGTGTGCACAGCCTGAGTTGCTAAACAAGGGTTTCCATCCTTTTAGAAAGGCAGCACTCATCGTTCCACTCTGCTGATACTGCCTTCAGCACTCAGCCTAGCATGCTCCCATGTCCTTGTTTCCCCCACTTGCTGTGGCTGTATCAGTCCCTTAACCTCGCCACATTACATGAGAGGGAAACCTCAGCTCATGTCTGCAACTGTGAGCTTGGTTTTCTTCCCGCTGCACTCATTTCCCAGCAATGGTGACAAGCAGCTTCAATTTATGCTCCAAGGGAGTTTTACTTTGAATGTTTTATGCAAGCCAGAATGTGACTGCAGCCAAGACCAGGGCTCTGGTCCCAGGGGCCATGGCATCTCCTCCTTCCCCAGCATGGCTGTAGGTGTGGGAAGGCTGTGCAGGTCATTGGTGTGAATAAATGTCCAAAGGGATATACTTTGCTGCTTGTTTCACACTAATGCAGCTCTTGTTAGCTTATGATTTCTGATGGAGATATGTGTGCACTAATGGGAGCTTGCCAGGCTAGGAGTAATTAAAAAAAAGTTCTTTTCAACATGTTATAATCATTCTGAATTATTAAACAGGACAGAATTTTTAAAGTCTAATTCACTTTTCTATTATTTATGCTGCCTGCTTCAGTTTTATCTTGTCTTTTGAGAGGGATGAATTCATCAGAAAGTTTCACTTTCAGGTTGCGATGCTGTCGGCATCGGAGACTGCCAAGGCTGCACTACTGCTTATTTAAAAAGCCCGGGTGGGGGCTGCATCTTTTCTCTTCCCATGTACCACATTCAAATTTCAGGCCACTTCTAGCACTGCACCTACAAGCCAAGGAATTTTTTCAGTTGCAGCAAAAGGCCACTGAGGATCAGAGAAAAAAGTCAACACATCAAAGGTGCAGGGTAGGGAGCAGCACATGGGCAGATCTGTCCTGCAGTAGGTATGTGATCAAACAGATAAGTGTCCATGCCTGCAGCCCAGTGCTGTCTTCCAGCCCTTGCTAATACATCCCAGCTCCAGCAACAACCTTTGCTTCTTAAATGCTCTGAAACAAAAGGGTTTTAAACCATAATTTACTGTTTCTTTTTTCAGCATATTTCTAAATCGGTTCAATATGGCCTTGAACAACTAAACTAAAGGGCTTGACTTGCTTCCAAATTGAAGTGTTCATAAGAAAAAAAAAGAAAAGGGGGGGGGTGGGAGGCAGAGAAGAAAATGCAAGAAAAAGATAAGTGCTCTGGTAGTTTAAATCAGTCAGCCCTGCACAGTGATTTAAAACTAGTGGAGCACTTCAAGTTTTCATAAGCACTTAGCTTTGGAAGGAGTCCGAGTCCTGAACATGTGCATTTGCAGAATCATTTACCATTATTAGAGAGTTTGAATGGTGCTTGAGCTCTCCCTCTGCCCTGATAAGCACTCAGATTGCCTATGATTAGTAGGGTAGTTTCAAGCTTGTGCACAGTTGAGAGTGATTATTTTAAAGCGTGCCATCGCCTGTCCCTATCTGCTAAGATCTGAGATCTTCCAAATTCATTAATTCCTTCAGCTCATCTGAATGGAAATTACTAACTAGACGTAGTTACCTCAGTGCAATTTTACAGCATGTGTCACAGAGAGTAATAAATGTTTGCAACCAGGGCAGATGGAGCAATAACGTGCATGCCATAGAGCACTCCTGTGCTGGGTAAGACCTGTTATTAAAATACATGAGCCTTTGTGCTTCAGCCGCAGACTGGGAAATTCTGGTTTTAGATGTTCCGATGCTTCCTGGAGCTGTAAAGGGCTGAAGCACAGTACTTGATATTCCCATGTATTTTACTGTATTACATTGTGTTGCCCTGATGGACAATACTTGGTTAATCCAGGTCCAGATTCATTCACCAGCATGTAGGAAGTCAAGGAGGTTGTCAGATGTAGCTGTGCAAAGAGATGATCTTTCGGGTTTGCTGGGCTGAGCCAAGGAAGTTTAAAAAATGGTAAGAATTCAGATTGACTGAAGATGGAAATGTTTTGCTTTTCTGAGCTAAGCAAAAACCTGAGAGAAACAGCCCTGCTTCTTGTTTTTTACTTGTAAGCTTTCTGGCTGTTAACTGCACACAAATTTTGAAATAAACTTCTGTTGCAATAAGAAAGATGGAAATGCTTTAACTTGAAATCATCTCAGCAATTTCCCCTAGGTCTTTTGCCGAGGTGGTAAAACCAGCAAAAAATGCAAACCCAAATTCCTAGTTTTCCATGGAAATTTTTGAGTAGCAAAAAAACCCCACATGGTCCAGTGTAAAAGCGACATGAAATGCCCAAATTTGTGCATGAAGCAAGCTGCATTTGTGACGGCTGCTCTGCAGTCCAGCTCCCTGTGAGACAGGGCTTTGCAGAAGCCCAGAGCTCTGCTGCTGCCAGTAGGGAAGATGATGGGAATTTGAACTTTTGAGAGGGTCCCTAGATTCCGCCATGTGGAAAATCAGAACAAGCTGCTGGCAAAGAGGTCAAATTGGAGGCATAAGAAAGATAATCCTACTCCTGTCTCCTCCCAGACATGCAGCCAATGGTCTCTAGCACCCTGGCCCTCTCTCAAGCAACCCCAGCCTATCTCAAGACATCATGAGCTGGCTTGTTTCTTAAAAGAAAAAAGAGGGAGTTTTCCCTGGCAGACAAATGTTGAGAGCAGTGGTGTCCTCCCTGTCTCTGGAACCCCCATGCAGGGGGCTAGTCTCTATGCTGTCTAAGCAAGGCACTAAGTGCTGTAAGGGTCCTACAACTAAGTTTGGATCCCCAGCCTGCCCCAGGTGTTTCTTCATGATGGCTTCACTCTTTGCTTATAAGTTTGCAGAGAAATGGTCCAGGGAGGACCAGGGTGTCCCTGCTCCACAGGAGGCTGCAGTCCCAGCCATCCCTGTGTAGGTGAGGTTGGCTGGTCCCCCTCCTTCAAGGCTCAACCTGTGTCCAGCCCATCATTTGGCAGAAACAGGCACCTTCAGAGGATGGTTCACCTGACCCAGACCCTTGTTTTCAGATGAGATTACCAACTTATTTGCCTGTAAAGGCTGGCTGAGTCAAATGGAGACAGTTGTGCTATAGAAACCTGAAATCAGGGCAGATGACTCCCTCCCTACCTGCTGACTCTTACCAATGTACCCCACAACCCCATCATCTCACACATAGTTACCCTCCTGGCAGCTCTGTTTTATGGGAACTGAGGGACTTTGACTTTCTGCAGGTCTTGCAGGTTGTCTGTAACAGCCAAAATCAAACTTGAGTGTTCCAAGATGCAGGCCAGCGTATTAAATGTGTACATCCTTCCTCCTTCCTCCATATCTTCCCACATAGTCTGTGCTGTGCTTATTTGCAGTCTTTGCCTGCAGAGTTGTAGAACATTTCATGCATGATTCTGATGTCTGTAATGCTATCAACTGTTTCCTGATAATATCTACCTATTTCCTCTCGTAGTAATTTCATTGTCTTTACAAGCTTGCTTTAAAGAGTTTATAGGCTGTGTGCAGATATCCTGAGATGATGGTGGTAAAGGACTAAACAGGGCAGGGATATGAAGCTTAATTTTAACTGGGAAGTTCTGCATAATCCTCTGATTCCCCACCAAAATTCAGCTACCTGAATTACAATGTTCATTCAAATACTGTACGAAAGGTTTGTTTTGCAAGAAAAAAATCAGAGAATGTTTTTGAGAGGAATGACAAAGAAAAAGCTCAAACCCATTGATTTTACATATCTAAGATTCCAGCATCCTAAAGAAATGTATAGAAGAAGGCCCTCCCCCATCTGTACCTTTGTGAAAAGAAAAACAATTTTAGGCCAGACCTGGCAGCCATTTCTTGAAAGCAGAAAGTCGTATGTTCACATACTGCCCTGCTACCCAATAAAACATTGAGAAATTGGGCCTGAAGAAGGTTATTGCTTTCTGGAAATACACAAGGAGTCTGAAAGACCAAGACACAGCCTAAATATAGGTGTGACAAAAGGGAGCAACTCTTGGGTAGCTGTATCAGTTCCTTGAATTAAAGCAGCGCAGCCTGGAGTGAGAGGTGTAGCTGTGGATGCAGTTCCTGTTCTGACCACTAACTGGATGATGCTGTTCAAGCTATTTCACAGCTCAGTGCCTCAGTTTCCCCTTCTTCAAAATGAAAGCTGGGATTCAGTCCTGCCCTGCAAACAGCTGTGAGCTGTGCTTATGCGCTGCTGTAAAACAGAGGTCTGAGAGGTTTGTGCGGTTGGCTCCCCACACCAGATGCCTGGATCTCTTTTGTCTCACTTTACAATCCTAATGGAGGGAGAAAATACACCTGAATCTGCCATGGTCTGGAAGGAGAAAGTCACTCTCATTATTAAGCTGTTATTTTTATGAAGCCATAACTTACAGGTTCTCAATACTTATGTTATAGTAGTCAAAAACCAGGATGAGATCCCATAAACCATTCTTATAGTAACCAGATGGTAATCAAGGCTGCAAAGGTACCTGATAGTGCCTATTACAGGGAAACACCTGCATGAACCTTAACCATCTCTGTGCCAGCTCTACCAGTGGGGTAAGCTCTCCTGCAAAAGCTGGGTAGTTATTTGGGGGACGCTGTCACAGTCCCTCTCCCCAGACCCGTTAACTGATGCTGTTCTGTCACAGGTATGTGTTACCATCCCTGGCTTATACCCTTGTATTTTTAACCCTTTCTTTGGACATAATATGTGCAGGTGAAATATTTACTCCAACCTTTCTCCACCCATTAGAAAACTGGGTTGACTTTTTCTTTGCTTCCTGCTTTATTTCTGCCTTCCCTTGGGACATGCCACTGGGAAGGCTCTTTGGCAAGTCCGCAGCTCACTGTGGACAGGGCTATGGGTTTACATCCCCTCGGAGACCCTTCATGCCAGCTCCCACCAGCCTTCCCCATGACACCCAGCGTAACCCCTCTTGGAGGCCCCTTTCCTACCCATCATGGAGCTGTTGGCTCACCTGCTTGCACTGATAACAGCCAAAATGAGCTTGTGTAAGTATTAGGCCAGTGCTAACTCATGTCACTTTGACCAGGAGAGGTTAGTAAGCAGTTTCTGGAGCATGTTGGCTGGCTGATGGCAGGAGGATGCTTGGAGAGGGTGTTGAACAGAGGTTTTCCAATGAGAAGAGTAACCGACCCAGGCACATGTGTCAGTGCTGTTGACAAAACATCTATATGACTAATAATTCCTAATAGCAGCAGGTTCACAGCACCTGATGTGGCAGGGAGGTGCTGTTACTGAAAGGCTGATTTCATCTCCCCTAAAAATCAGAGATTGACTGGTTTTGCTGTCTGAACCTGTAATTAAGCAGAACTGGGCAAAAAAAAAAAAAAAGACATGAAAACCCTACGGGGAAAACCACACTATTGGTTTTGCAAAGGGAAATGCTGCTGCTTCAAACCTGTTTTGATCCACGCACATCCCAGCCTCCTTACAATATCCTGCAACCATCGAACATTTGATTAGAATAATGTTATTCAAAACCACTGTTTCAGGAGAAGCAACAATTTCTGAGGAACAGTTGCTGCCAGTCAGCTGCCAGGAGAGGCATTTCATTTGATATTACTTCTTTTCACCCCAAATGGGCTTTTGTAACCTGTGAAAGCAATATCCCCTTAATCACATCATTAAGCTCTGCGGCTTCTGAGCGGGGGAAAGCACTAGGGTTCCTGCAGTGCTCCTTTTCCCTGACAGACTGATGTGACCCTCAGTTATATGCCACTGTCCTGCATGGCCCAAATCTCCTTGAAAAGAGAGGAAAAAAAGCCCTTACTCATGGGTTCTTTCCTCAGAAAGCCACACTGCCCTCAGTTTCCCAGAGGATGAGTCACATGCTGGCCTTGCCAGCATCCTGCCTCTCACCGCCCAGCCCGCGGCAGGACGGAGAAAAGGCAGGAGGGTGTTCAGCAGAAAATTTCCAAAGAAAAGGTGAACGTGCCTTGGCACTGAAGTCATTGACACCACCACTGTGTTGACATGCTATGTAACCTTACATCCTGAGAGGAGGCTGTAGTGAGGCGGGGGTCGGTCAGTTCTCCCCAGTAACAAGCAACAGGACAAGAGGTAACAGCCTCAAGCTGCACCAGGGGAGGTTTAGATTGGATACTGGGAACAATTTCTTCACTGAAAGGGTGATCAGGCGTTGAGACAGGCTGATCAGGGCAGGGGTGGAATCATGGTCCCTGGAACTGTTCACAAACCATGTAGATCAGGCCCCCGTGACATGGTTTAGTAGTGGTCTTGGTAGTCCTGGGGTAATGGTTGCACTTGATGATCTTAGAGGTCTTTTCCAACATATTTGATTCTATGGTTCTATGATGAGTGTGCTGGCACCATGCAGGAGAAAATGCAGCCCACTCTTCCACTAACACCTTTGTGATGGGGTTGCCCCTCAAAACAAGCAAATAGGGGTTTTGCCCTGAAGGAACAAGCACGCTATGATCCTAGAAGGGGATATGTAATGTCATGGGCTGTTCTTGTAACAAACAGATAACTCTACTTTCTGCAGAGTTCTTGAATTGTGTAGCTGTGTATTTTCATTGTTTGGATGCAGATGAACACTACTGATTTCTTTGGTCTAAATGCCCACAAGTGACTTTCTAGCCTCAATTTTTTTATGCCCATCTGTCTGTCTGTCCTCTAAAGATCACGAGTTACTTCTAAAAAGTACAGTCAAAAGTGATCAAGGTGAGTCTGATAATTCACTTTGGGAAAGTTTGAATGTCCTTTACTTGCCATGAATTGAAACAACTTCAGGGCTGCCTCTTCATGACCTGCCTTTCCAGCCCCTACCTCTCCATGCCCTGCCTCTCCATGCCTTGTCTCTCCATCCTTTCATTCTCCATCCTTATGTCTCCACCCCCTGCCTCTCCATCTTCAGCCCCACAACAGGACTGCCTTTACCCACATCAACAGTGGCATGTCCAGCCCACCAGTTACCCTTCAAAAGTACTCTCTAGTGTCTCTAATACACCACTGAAGGACAAGCTTGCATCTGTCCACCAGCATATCTACATCTATTTTAAACTGAGCTTCCAAACACTTCCTGAAAATAGCTGACAACTCATGTCCCTTCCTGAGAAATCAAGTACTGTGAGCTATCTGGATTGGAAAGGGCAGATATCCAGAAACAAGGAACAGTGGAAAGTGTTGATTTTCAGGCTATTCCAGTGTGGTATCAAAACATGATGGAAAAATAGAGGGCCAATGCTTTTGAGCTTAGAGCTGTTACCTATAAATAGAGACACCCTAAATTATTCTTAGGAATTGAGTCATTAGTTCTTAATATTTCTAGTAAGTCAGTGGGAGTTGTGCTATTTAGGACAGAGGCAAGAAGTGGGTAGGCCCACACAAAAAAAAAGCTTCAAAAAGCCATTTCTAGCCCTGTCAGTCTTGAGCAATGTTTTCCCTAACAGGAAGATGTGTTTCACAGTGAGATAACTTATTCAAATCAGCGGAGCGCAGCCCTTTTTAGTTACAAAGGCACAAAACACATGCCCTGGATGCTCCCTCCCACAGTTACCAGGCTTTTTCTGTTGAGTTTTTTGTGCCCAGGTGCAGCTCAGCCTTGGTGAAAACACTGGTCAGGGTGGGGTGAGGTGGTGGTGGAGGAGGAAATGGTCTTTGAAGCCTCAGCATCAGGGTTAGAGGCATGATGTCGGTCTAGGCATGTTGCAAAGGGAAGTTTGGAGGCATCTTATTGTGCAGTTTTAGACCCATGCATGTGAACAAGTGTGGGTGCCCCAGCAGCAGCATTTTCAGTTGTCCACTGCTTAGCATGTGTCAGAACAAATTGCAGAGCCCTGGTGTCACTGTCACCTTTTTTTTCTGCCTTTTCCTCCTTGGCTCCATCCAAACACATTCATATTGGGACTCCTCCATGCCAAGAGGGAAGCAGGTATTTCCCTGCCATTCTTGTGGTGCTGACTGCTGCATCTGGTCTACAAAAGTAGCTGTCTTTGTGCAGGCAGGAAGAGGATGAGTAACAGAGCCCCAGAAGTTCTTCCTCTCACAGATTTATGGCCCTTCCCCTGCATGAGGGCTGAGTTCTTTCCCTGAGCAAAATTCCAGAATCAGTGGCTTGATTAATAGCTGAGAAACAGTTTTCCCATCCAGTCTGGAAGGACTTTTCACAATTAGCCAAAAGAGCCGGATAGGACATACAGATTTGTTTAAAATTCTATAAAGTAATTGGTTTTAAGTCAGATGAATAAAATCACCTTCCTGGGTGTTCAGTCATACAAGGAAGAACAAAATAGAAAATAAAAGGCCTGAGATACTCTGGAAGCCTGAGTCTCCCTTTAATTCACAGCATGCCAAAATATGTGACTAATGACCATCTCAAATTGCATAAAGACCTGAACTAGTAGAGGTCACCTTAATTTCCTCCACCTTAACTAGTGTATCTCTGATAAGCAGTGTGTGTATTAGAAGATAGGAATAAGCCAAACCAGAGCATTCCTCATCTGAGTATACACAGGATAGAGGGGGTGGGGTAGGGGGGTGGGAAACTCTCAGAAATTAATATGTCTGTAGTGTGTTTCCCAGTGACTGCTGTTCAGACTAGCATAACGTTTGCAATTTCCTTTTAATATTTTTCACTGGGTTAGGGTTTTGGGTTCTTTTACAAACAGAAATAACAGTTAATCTATTCAGAATACAAGGCTGGGTTAACACTGGGTTTTGGAAAGTCTGATGCTATATGAATTTCAGGTTCATTTATAACTGACACCACATTGTGCTAGAGGATGCAAGGCACAGGGATATGACAGGCTGTCTCGGCCTTACCATGAAAAACTACGTGCCATGTCATAAGTCTGTGCTTAGCTCAAACACGGATCATCACTACATGAGAAGAGCAGGAGATGGAAATAATGCATGCATTTTGGTGTATTTCAAAGCACTGCATGGGTACAAATTGAACCTTTTGTTGGAAATGCCCAGGTGTGATTGGGGTATTGACAGCTCTGGGTGCCAGTTGGAAATAGTGATTTATCTTCCAGCCACACCACATCTGCTGATCCTTGCAATTCCTGCCTGCCCCAAGATGTTCACAGACATCCTTTGGCCAAGAAGAGGTGTTTTCCCAGTGGCAAGACAGGAGGTCTGTCCCTTTGCAACTTGAGGAGCTGAGGAATTAATCCTTTGGTGGACATTCATCTGGCCTTAGCTCTCTGTCTTCACCTTCCCCACAGTGGTGACTATCTAATGTGGGAAGGAAACGGTCTCAGTTTGTGCCAGGGGAGGTTTAGACTGGATATTAGGAAACATCTCTTCATCCAAAGGGTTGCCAAGCCCTCCAGGGCAGTGGTGGTGTTACCATCCCTGGAAGTGTTTAAAAGACTTGTAGATCTGGCACTCTGGAACATGGTTCCCTGGTGGACTTGGCAGTTCTAGGTTAACAGTTGGACTTGATGATTTTAAAGGTCTTTTCCAAGCTAAATGATTCTATGATTCTATATT
This sequence comes from Psittacus erithacus, assembly GCA_009867235.2. Classification (NCBI taxonomy): domain Eukaryota; kingdom Metazoa; phylum Chordata; class Aves; order Psittaciformes; family Psittacidae; genus Psittacus; species Psittacus erithacus. The sequence goes on along the minus strand of WYDI02005227.1, from coordinate 153,284 downwards.
TTGAGACGTCTGTCCTTCAGCAAGTTCTCAAGGCCTGCTGAGCAGGGAGATGTGCAGGCAGGGATTTTTGTATGGCATCACTCCCAACCACCTCAAATCCCCCACACCACTGCCCGCCAGGGCCATGTAGGGGGACATATTACCCCAAAGAGACCCAGCTGCCAACTCAAGGTTTGACAGAGAATAATGAGATTTTGGCCAAATCTTTTTCACAGAGAAAAGACCTTGCACATAGCCTGATCTAGCTAAGGGTGCAACCTCTTGAGTGATGGGAGCATGACAAACCACCTTGTGTTCATGAATTGTTTACATCAAGGTGGAGAGTTCACACTGAACACAGATCTGTGCTGAGGTTAAACTTGACACATAACTAAGAGGTTTGGTCTTGCAAAGGCATGATGTCTGGGTTTATCATTTCTGCTGATAACATGTGCTTCAGCATGCTGTAACATCAGAATTTGCTTCAACATGAAAAAAACACATTCACCTCATCCTGCTTTACAGCCCAGCATCTCTACTAATCACCTGGGTCCTGCCATGGCCAGGACTCGAGAACATGGGGCATCAGACCAGGTTTAGCTGCCCGCTTGTGGAGGAGACGTGTCTTAGTCTCCCTTTATGAGATCTACATCAGATGCAAAGGGAGACTGGGGAGACTTGCTCAGATGGGCAATTTAGGTGTCTGCTCTTGTCAGATGAGTCACACCCAAAATATTCAAAGGCATCTTAGCTGCTGCAAATAAGCAGGCTTTCCCATGAAACCTTCTGTTTACTATTTGAATACTGACACCAAATCTGATTTTGCATGTTAGAAATCAAGTCTGTTATTACTGTGGTGTAATGAGTGTTGTTTATCAAATCAGTTTATTTCTTTCCATAGATTTCAATGGGTGTATTGCAACTGAAGTTCTACATAGGAACACCTCAGAAGCCCCAAGAATAGCATCAAACTGAAATAAATTTATCTTCTGCTAAGACCCAAATCATGGTCAGGAAAACACACCAGGAGGAAATAGGAGTACCCAGCAGCTGGAGATAACTGCACATAATCCCTTGGGTTGTATTCCAGCTCTAGAAATTTAAGGCAGAATTTGGTTTCTTGTGCAGAAAAAATTAATAGATTCTTTGCTTGATTTCTTGTCAGTTATTGCAGCTCAGTCACTTTGCAATAGACCCCTACATGTGCTGGTGAAGGGGAAAAGGAATCCTGTTGAAAGGGCAGACAAGCATAGACAAAAAAAGAAATAAAAGGCAACAGTCAGAAATCATAACTTTGCAGCATAAGGGTGGAATAAACATGACAAGAGGAGATGACTGCATCCTTCCCACTGTAGACAGCCATCACTGTTGGGATGATGAGGAAAAGGAGATAAGGCCAGATGGATCTCTGTCCTGAAGCATCCTGATGGATGCTACTGACCATTGCAATCCCCTTCCAGTCTCTCCCTGTCTTTTTGGCCCTATTAGGAGCTGAACTGGTTTTAAGGATGTGCAGCAAGCCAGCAACACTGTTCAGGGTCCTACAAGAGCCAGCTGTGAACATGGAGTACTCCTGTTGCGATATTGCTGCATGGCATAACCACAACGTTTAGTTTAGCTGATAGGACATGGCAGTGTGATCTACTGTGCTGAACATCTGTAATCTGATTAGCAAAGCCTGACACTAGAGCCGGACAACATTTATTGAATCAAGCAATTTTTGACAGTTAAAAATGGCCTTTCGCCTAAATTGAAGACTAACAGCAACATCTTATTTTGACCTTTTCTTTTTCAGCAAAACACAACCCAAAAAACAACAACAACAAAAATACATCCAGTTTTCATTCATCCTCCCCTTCTTTTTTGGAACCAGCAAGAAAGAAGTTTTCTGTGTATGAAAAACTAAATGGATGGATGTTTGCACTGATACAGCTGAAAAAATGTCATATTAACAAATAGCTCTTGTCTAAAAATTACTGAATGAAAAGATTTACTATTCTGTTCATGAAAAGATCTCTATGTGGATAAATAATTCTATGTAACTTCTCCTAACTGCTGACTGCTCTTACAATATAGCCGGCTCCCATAGGGCACAACCTGTGAATGGATCTTGTCCTGCCTGGGGCAACTTAGATGAGGGACAGCTTAGGATGTAACAGTTTTGCTCATGGGGATCTCCAGGCATGTTTTCTCTGGGTGGTCTCCTTTGAGTGTTTTGGGCCAGGCTTCACTTGCAGGATGGCTGCCATCATGTTCTTAGACTCAAAATGTCACTGCCACACTCTTCTGCAGGAGAGGGCTGGTGTGCCATGTTCTGGGACTGTGGCTACAATACTCTGGGGCTGCACAGACCTGGCCTCCCCCCATTCTCCTCCTCTCTGTTCCCATTACGTTTAGTGTTGTTTTTGTTTCCGAAAAGATGAAGCCCAAATCAAGACAGGGAAGGAGCAAACACTGAGATGTTTTTTCATCTCCTTTAAGACTGGATGCTTTGAGCAGGTTACAAAGGGAAGCTTGAGAGCATCTGTGGAAGTTGTGGGACCTGCTGGGGAAATGCCAGGGGGGTTGTGCAGTGGGGTGGCCTGCATTTGACCTGTGCCCACCCCTAAGTGTAGTCTGTGCACCACAGAGGGAATTGCCTTCTGTCCCACACCTGGGCTCTGCTGTCTTGGTGCTCGCTTTAGCGCTTGCAGTTATGTGAGGTGAGTGGCTTGCGGTTTGGAGCTGCCCCTGGCCCAAAGCATAGATGTATCTTTCCCAGCTGCCAGCAGCATGGACAGGTCTAGCCATAACCCCAACTCCTTCAGCATTTGCATCCAAGGTATGACTAGGGGCTGGATCTGGTGGTTGGACACAAAGTCTTCCTTCCTCAAAGAGCAGAAGCACTGGAATCACAGCTCCCCTCTTGCTATATGATTTACCCAGTCCCAGGCAGGGGGCTGGAGTCACCTGTGTCCAATTTAGAATCATACAATCACAGAATGGTTTGGGTTAGAAGAGACCTTTAAAGTAATCTAGTTCCAACCCCACTGCAATAAGCAAGCACACCTTCTATTAGACCAGGTTACTCAGAGCTCTATCCAACTGAATGAACACTGCCAGGGATGGGGCATCTACAACCTCTCGGGGCAACCTACTTCACTGTTTCACCAACCTCATCATAAAAAAATACCTTCCTTATATCCAGTCTGAATCTACCTTCTTTCAGTTTAAAACCATTACCCATTGCACTATTGCTACAGGTTCTGCTAAGAAGTCTGTTTCCATCTTTCTTATAAGCCCCCTTTAATTATCGAAAGGCCACAATAATGCCTGCAGGGTACATGGGCTGCATACTGGCTTTGCTGATGCCTTGTGCCCTGATGCTCTTCCCCCTGAGCACCAAAAGCCCCCTCCATCTGGAGTAAAGGGGTTGCATCCAGCAGACCAAAGTGGAAGCAGAAACATTCCCTTTTCCTAGTTCTCTTTCTCTCCCAGCCTTCAGGAAATTTCTCAGTTTGTAGGTTCAAGGGAAGACTGGAGAAGTTGATGGAAAAGGGTTATTAAACAGAAAACCCACATCCAGCTCAGGAAGTCCCTGAGCTGCGAAAGGCTGAGGCTAGGGGTGATCTGGAGGAAGTATCACCTCCTGTCCCAGTTCTTATATCTCCCCCATGGCATCTGTGTTTGGTTTGGTTGCTGTAGGGTTCTAGGCTAGCTGGCCCTTTTTTCTGTCCCATTTCAGCCACTTTCATGCTCACTGTAGCTGCTGCTTGTGTTGTCTCCAGCAGCAGAGCTCAGAGCTGAGCTCTGAGCAGGGTGAGTGGCAGGAATGAGGGTAGATGGTGTTCGCTACTGGACCCAAAGTGTTGATTATTCACCTTCATTTACACCAAGTACTTGAGACAAAGACTGACCCTTGTGCAGAGCACTTTATACAAGATAGAGACCATCATTTTTGTATTGGAGCAGGGATTGGAACTTTTATAGGTTAACCCATGTTGATCCAGGGTCAAGCCCCTATTTGTGAATCTGTGAATATGCATGTATAAGTATGCATGTGCTTGTGTGTTTAGGTGTGTTGCATATAATAGCTCAAAACTGATTTCTCCCAAGCTCATTTACTGGACATTTTTAAGCAGTGAATGAGTTAGGGAAAAGCTGGGACAATTGGTGAATAGGTTAAAAGAAAAAGAACTTACATTTTTGTGCAGCTCCAGAAGTGAAGTGCGTTAAAAGCACAGAACAAAAACCACCAAAAGACAAAGAGCAACAATAGAGTGTTTTCCTTCCTGTATGTTTGTTACAGCTTTTGCTGGCCATGGAAGAAAAAAAAAGCCAAAATAAAATCTGGTGCACAGGTCAATATGTTCTTCGGGAATCAGAAATAGGCTGAGTGGGCTTGGTAGGCAAACACATTTCACAAGCTCCTTGTCATCACAAAGGCAATATTTGTTCAGGAGAGAATTCTTCCTTTGGGTAATTAATATTTTTTTGCTATTTATTGCTCACTGGATGGAAGTTTTGGAATGCGTAAGGAAGGGGGGAAACCTGGCAGTGTTCCTCACAGTTATTACATTGCTGCTGAGGCCTCCAACAAAAATCGCAGCACTGAGCATACATTCCTTTCGTAAGCAAAATGGATCATCAGGCCATGGAATGGCTTCAAAGGAATGCATGCATCATGCCTTCGACATTTTGCTACAGCTTGAGCAGGAGGGGATTAAAAAAACCAGAGCTATGGATAAGCACTTTCCTTAGGTCGTACATTTGTTCTTGCCTGTCCGCTGTGAAGGAAGATTTCCACTTGGCATCTGAAACACTGGAGCCTCAGCTATTCCTCATCCAAGCCACACGTTCAAGAAAAGCCAGAGTTTACATTAGAGAAGAACAGGAGGTGAAGGAAACTGTAAACTCAAGTGAGATGTTATAGGGCAGGTTAGATGCTGGTGGGTAGACTAACAAAAGTGGAATGTTATTGCTAAAATCTGGCTCCTTCCAAAAACCCATAACGTTGTCAAAGCCTTGAGTTTCGTCTGCTAGTTTCAGACATTCCAACATATGCTTCTTATTTTGTTTTTAATACTTACAGTCCATCCAGAGACAATTCATGGCAACTGTGGCTATTGTAACACTATATAAAACACAGGGTTTGATGACAACTGATATGAAGTGTGATTGGAAAAAATAATGCCCCCTGGTAATGATAATATTTCCTGCTCAGATTGGTCTCACGATAATAGGCCTGCTCCAGTGGTGTTTTCAGAGTTATATACAAGACTCTGGTATTACATTACAGCTGCTGCCTAGTTGTACATCCGTGTGAATAGGAGGGAATAAATGCACATGCAGAAATACCAGAATGTCTGAAAATAGAGGCCAAAGAGCGACAATTTCTTGTTTGACTCTTGGGGGTTGTGTGAAGCATCATCCACTTGGACCCATCTGACCAGGGAAGCATCTTGCCTGGTTTGAAGGAGAAAAGAGGTGCATCCTCTGGACTATGTCTATAGGCATGCTGGGCTCTGCAGCCCCCTGCTCCTGCAGCCAGCTTTGGTGAGCTCGTCCTTGGGAGCTTGGCAGCCTGGCTCCGGAGGTCAGAAATAGCCTGGAGCAGGAAGCTTTGCTTTCAAACTGGAGGGTGGATGTGGATGAGAAGCAGAGCTGCTCTGGATGGAGGCGGGGAGAGGGGGGCAGAAAACCTGCCCAATGGATGGGGTTGTGGATATTTCGCTTCATCCTGTTCCAAGAGGAAACACGCTTGAATCCTTTGTTGTAGCTCTGCAAGCAGTCCGGCTCATTGGCTCGGGGAGGTTATTCTCACAGAGGAGCAGAGTCATTGCTGGCTCAAGATACCAGAGCTAATATGAGTCTGTTTATCTTGGGTTTCCCTGTCTCATCCTTCTCACTCCACAGCACTCAGTTACGGCAGTGCCAGCGGAGTGAGGGACAGGCTCTGCTTTCTGCTCCCTGGCTTTTAGCATTTAAATCTTTGCTCTTTCCAAAGGGTCCTGGGTTTCAGAGGTCAGTGGGTGCAAGGAGAGGAAGATGAGGGACCAGTTTTGTTTGCCAGAAGTGCGCAAATACCTACACTGGTGAACAACATGCCCAAGAGTCCGGTGCTGCAGGGTTGGGACAGGGCAAGGATCCTGGTTTTATCCACTGGCTTTCTGCGACCTGCCACAGATTCCTTCCTAGATTAAAGGCCTAAATAATGGATGTCAGATAAGGTCACCTCCCCGTTATTTCTGTGTCTGAATCCAGCCCTGCATGGCAGTGAGGTCTGCTGGAAGGCTGCACTCTTGCTGCAGCTGCAGGCTGGACATTGAAGCCCAGTGGTGTGGCTCATGCAATTGGGCAGCCTGAAGCATTCAAAGCTGATCCCTGCTGCTGAAGGGGACTGCAACAGCCCTCAGGAGACAACTGCAGCTGGAAAAGTTCTCCCGAAAAGATGTGAGCAAAAAACAATACCTGAAGGAGGAAGAAAGAAAAGGTCAAAGGGACTTTTCTTCAAAGAACCTGGGGGAGGTGTTTTGGCTCTTTCAACCTCATTGCTGCCCAAAACTGGGAGCAAATAAGGGTAAAAAGCTCTGTTTTTAAGGCTGGTGGGAATCCTGGGACCTATGAAACTGGGCTGTAGGATTTCACGTCCAAAAAGCAGGGATGCCTCAAAGACCCTGGTGCCAGAGAAATGCGCTACCAACAAAAAGGAACAGAATGATGCTGGCACACACACAGTCCCCCAGAAATTCAGAGCCCTGGGACTTGGTGTCATGAAACCACATATCTGGCAGTTATCTAAGCAGAGGGATGTGAGACAAAGTCAGCAAACAAGATCTGATCTCACTCAGAGAGGGAGGGAACTGAGTCACTCAGATATACACTAACATCAAGGGGAAACTTCAAAGAGGCCAAGAAATTCAGGATCAAGGACTCCAAGGAAGTATCTTCAAAGGCTGAGCAATCTGACCCTGGAGCTGGGAAGAGTGCTAGTGTCCACCCTCTCCAGTGCGACAGCAGAAGAGGAAATTATGCAACTCATGAAAGTCCGCAAATGTGAGTAAAGGCACGTGGAAACTGAGTATCATTCAAGGCGACTGGTGTCATGCCTTGGGAGCGAAACCAGCTGAGGCTCCCACTGCTTTCATGAGGCAGCAGATAGGACTTTTTCTTGCCAAATCACCATGGCTTGATGTGAGGCTTTGGCTCTGCGTCACAGATATTGGGAGTGAGACTTCCAACCGGGTCTTTGTTCTTCCCAAACTGTCTGTTGCAATTGCTCCCCTGCTCTGCAAATTGTGTTGAGCTGCTGCTGCTACAGAAGGAGCCTTGGTTCCCATCTCAGTGATGCCATGCAGAGACGGTGAGTGTGGGAGGCACTGAGAGAGATGACTTACACATGGGGTCTTCCTAGGTTATTTCACATCCCTCTCCAGTGCATCATGTTACAGAGTTGGTTACCACACTGTGTCTGCCTTTGGTTTTGTCCTCAGGGGCTTCCTTCAGCCTGAAGTGGAAGATGTCTAGCATGAAGGGATGTGGTTTGCCCTAGGTTTGTTGGCCAGTGCCATGGAAGCTCATTTCCCTGTTGAGGATCCCAATCCCTTTGCAAGCCATGACATTTTGACAGGCTCTGGGAACAGCCCTACAGTTACCCAACCTGCATACATGCGTTGTATGTGCATACATGCACTGACCTAGCAAAATAACCAGGAGGAAGCCTCTGGAGGAAATGGCTCTGGAGCCACTTGCCCAAGGGCAGATTTGGAAAGAAAAGGCAAAAAGGAGATTTGTCATTAGGAGGGATGCCAAGTACCAGGAGGAGAAGGTGCAGCCTACAGAAAGACAAAGCACAACCAGCTATAATCCTGGAGTCAGCACATGGGTATGAGCCTGATCTCTCCAGCTCAGAGCGAGCAGGAAGAGGGGCTCAGATCTCTGAGCATGAGTGACAGCTAGCTGTGGTTTGATTTGAGTGTGTCCAGGGCTAACTGCTGATGTTAACTCCCAGGGCAACTCTCTCAGCCTGCCTCTGTAGCAGAGGTGCTCCAGCCCTCTGATCGTCTTTGTGGCCTCCTCCGGACTCACTCCAACAGCTCCACATCCTTCTTGTGTTGGGGGCCCCAGAGCTGGATGCAGGACTGCGGGGGAGGTCTCACCAGAGTGGAGTAGAGGGGGAGAATCCCTTTCCTCAAGCTGCTGGCCATGCTGCTGGTGATGCAGCCCAGGGCATGGTTAGTTTCTGGGCTGCAAGCACATGCTGCTGGGTCATGGTGAGCTTCTCATCAACAAACACCCCCAAGTCCTTCTCCTCAGGGCTGCTCTCAGTCCATTCTCCACCCAGGCTGTAATTGTGCTTGGGATTGTCCCAGCCCAGGTGCAGGACCTTGCACTTGGCCGTGTTGATTTTCATGAGGTTTGCACAGGCCCAATCTCCAATCTTTGCACTGTGAAGCCACAGCATTGAATGATGGGTGATAGAAAGAATGGCTCAAGAGATGGAGACGCTGGGGCCAAGCACCCTGTGCACTCAAACTGCAGAAGAGGAGTGTTGACAGTGTTAGCAGAGTTCTGCACCCTGAACAAGGAGCACACACCTCCCACTAAGGCTGCCTGCTGCACCATGCAGCACATCCCCCTGTGCAGCCTCACCGCTGCAGCTCCATCCCCTGGGTACCAAAGCTGGCTTCATCCAACTGGCACAGGGAGCTGCCGAATGGGCTGGGAAATGTTCCAGCAACCTCTGCACTAGCTATCTGGGGGCTGCCGCTTGCCAGGCCCTGCTGCAGCCTGCACTGTCTTGCCCTGTGCTCCCGTAGATGGCTAGCACAGGTAGGCAGCTTGCCCAGAGCAGCCCTTCCCTGGGCTGGGCAGACAGCAGCACCCAGCTGTGTGGGTTATCTGTCTGCCCGCGATAAAAATCGCAGGAAAGAGTTGGCTTTTTGGTAACGGCTCTGATTTTTTCCTTGTCTTTTATGTCTACCACCCTCTCCTGAGTGCTGCTGTGAGGGAAAAAACAAACATTCCCAATTAGAAGCACAGCACGGATGGTTCGCTAAGCATCAAGCAGAAAGTACTCCCATTGCCCTGGAACCAAGCAACAGCTAGAGGCCAGATTATGAGTTTAGTTATATCAGCAGAAACTTGGAAGAAATCCACCTAAATAACTTGGGTTTGACATGGTGTAAGTGAGATCACAGTCCCCTGCCTTGCTGCTCTCAGCCTGCCAGGCTTTGCCTGTACCCTTGCTCTGATTCATGGGCACAAGTTTGGCTTTCTGGATGTGAATGCAGCTGGTTATTGCCAGCCAGAAAACTGACTCATTTGCCATCAGTAGCACCAGGCTGCTAGCGCCATGGCTTGGCTTTTAGCCAATATGTGGTTTTTCCTTTTTTGTGCTCAGTGGTAAAGAGAGCTCTGATTATTCAGAGTGTGATTTCTGGGGTGTTCCAGGCACAGATCTCACTGTGTGTCCATTTTTGAGTCTGATTTCTGTTTCGGACCAAGAAGCACAAGTGGGCTTGATCTCCTGAAGTTCCAGGCAGCAGACATGTACACAAGACAGCTCTGAAACAAACTGCTTGCCAACAACCATTGGCAGGCTTCTCCAACCGTGCACTGGGCAGATTCCTAAAGTTCAGAAGAGACTCATCCGCAGGTGCTAGAGAGACACAGGCAACCTGAAGTCCATCTTGAGCCAAGCTCTTGGCTCTGTTCCAGGACAATGTGGAAAGAGAACGTCCTAAAATTGATTGACCAGGACTGAAGCTGGTGGTGCAGCCATGCGGGCCATGGATCCTGCCAGCAGCATGGTGTGAAGGTAGAGAGGCTGGCCTGGCAGAAGGAGGAGCAGTCCAGGTAGTCAGTTGGGTGCAAAGACTGAGGGGACCAGTTCTCAGATATCTGCTTCTAAGGTAGTTCCTAAGTAGATCGCTTCAGCTCCCAGCATCTCAGCCAGGGTCACCTGCAGACAGAAGGATGCCAGATGCACACAGGAAAACTGCACAGTGTGAGGCCATGGGAACATGGGGGTTTTCTACTGGGAATACCTAAAAACATCTGCAGAAAAATCCTCGCTGACTCTAAAGCCCTTGGCTAAAGCCTTATGCCTATCCAGGCCTCCTTTTTTGCCCTGGCAGAGGAGACTGAAGCTGCTTTTGGCTGTTGCTACCTTTCCACCCCTAGGGCTCTGCATCTGGGTGGGTGCCAAGCAGAAGCCATCATCAGCCCTGGCTGGCTGGAGCCTCCAGTTTGTGGGAAATTTGGAGCCGGTGCAACTGTCTTCATCTTAATCCCTTTCCCTTCTGGTGGGATGAGAGAAGAAAGGAGGAAAAAGGGTTTTGCCAAAAGGAGAGCCCCTGGCTTCAGTAGGCTACAAAGGAAACAAGAGAAGAAGCTAATGCTGTTGTTTAGATGTGATGATCATTGACTGGAGAAACCATGGCAGAACCATGAAAAGAATTACGCCCATGCCATGAAGATAAAGCAATGAGAAGACTGAGACAGAGAATACACCCGGCATGTTTCATGCAAAAAGATTTTTCAAACATCTCTCCGAAAATAGCTAATTTGGTGCCTTTTCAACACACTGAATGGGATTCTTTTAGTTTGGGCAGCGCTTGCTTGTTTTACTGTGAGTCACATCCCATCCATGCAGCACTAAATCCAGCAAACACTAGTGGCACGAAATGGAAATGTGCCCATTGATGGAGGACCTGAAAATAGTTTTGCCCAGCTTTACATGGACTGTTCACCTCTGAAACTCTGATGCAATTCTGACTATTGTGTGTATGTGTATGGGTATGTAGCTTATTATTAATTTACCCTTTGGGATTGCATCCTGCCAGGACAGAGTGTATTTATAAAAGTTATGTAGGTGTATAGAGACACTGTGCGTGCCAATGTCAAGTGAAAGTGTGTTGCAGCAATGATTTAAATGACAAGGCTCTGTGCTGATGATTTGGCCCAGTGTCTTCACAGCACAGGCTGTAGGACTCTCATCCACAGATTTCCATATGAAACCTATAACTTCTGGTGGAGGATTTCCATTCCTTCTCAGGAGCTCCCCTGGGCCAAGCACACTGTAAATTAGATTGCTTTATTTAAAGACTCGAGCTAAAACCCTGGAGCCAAATGCCTTCTGTCTTCATTCATATTTGAATTTGTGGCTTGGGCCCATCTCCAACTGTACAGTAAAGTGTCTTTTATTTTTCTCTGTTAAGGTGTAGAGAGAGCCAGCAGTTAGGAGACGATGTCCAATGCATTGTGTCTCATGTTCCCATTCAACTGGTCCTTTGAGGTCCATGTACCCGTATGCAGAAATGGGTTATTTAGAGGAAAGACTAGGATAAAGCACTGATGCCCTTTTCTTTTTGTAAAGTTTTGTAAAGGAATATTGTACAAGATTTGTTGTGTGAGAGGGCATCATGGATCACAAGGTATAAGAAGGAAACCAGATCCCTGAGGTCCGAAGGAAACCCTGGGAAGACCTGCCTAAGCCCCATCAGGTCATGGGGACCCTGGAGCAAGGAGCCACTGCCACTTCTACCTCTGCCCATGGTGTTAGTGAGTAGCAAGGCAGCACTAAACAGAGAACAAAGAAGAGATCTGCCCAAAGATACCAAAACCACTCGTGCCTGCAGCTTTGCAAACTGAAGTGCAGCAGGCATGTAGGCGTGAGGAGAGGGCATGGGTCCTCCCATACTTCAGATCCAGCCATTTTGCTGCCCAAACAACACACACAACCACTGCTGATCTGGATAGAGGTGATCCCATGCATCTCAGTGCAGGGGTTTGAGTGTTTTAATGCCATTTCCACCGTTTCCATGGTGTTTTCCTATGCAGCTGCTGAAAGTAGCCAATTTATCTTGTTCACACATGGAAATAACTCCTGGTCAGCAGGAGGATGAGCAAACAGGGGTGAGACCACTGTCAGGTCAAGTGGGGCATGGCTTGGCTTCCCCTAAATCTGATTTGGGCTACAAGGCAGGAACCAGATGACAGGGGATTTTTTCAATGAAGATGCCTGAACAACAAAGGGCTGAGAGTGACATGCCCGTGGTGGTTGCAAGAAGTAAAATGCATAAATCCTTACCTGTTGGGACAGACCTTATCTTACAGGTGGGCTCTGATGCTCTCACAAATAATAAGTCTTTCCTCCTTAGTCTGTAGTATTTGTGAGGAAATTTGGGTGCAGGGTGGTTAAAGACATGGCTCATGTTCTCCCAGAAAATCCAGTACCTGAACTAGGAGCTCTAACCCTGAAGAGTATTCTCTGAAAAGAGGCTTAAGTGCAGAAAATGTGGAGGACACCACTGGTACACCAGTCTGGTTGTAACCTTATGAATGCTTCTACCCCACGGACGAGGTTTCCCTCTGGTCCACATGCGCCTCTGGGGAAAAAAACAGCATTGAACAAAGGATTGTTATTGCTTTGTCTAGGTGCAGGAATGAAGCTGAGCGGCTCGACTGGTGGCTGATCTTTGAAAAATAACAACCTTTTGCCCCTTTGTCTCGTCCTTTTTGAAGATTTCTGCGTAACCTCTGAGCAAAGAGGCAGAAAAGAAGGAGAAGATAAAAATAATCTGTGCTCTTATATCTATGTCCCTCCAGTAAGAAGCTGAAGCAATCTGAAATGTGCTGGGGTGCAAGAGCATGGATGTTTGGACTATCACGCACCAGCAATGTAGGAACATTTCTGTATTTCAATTGCTCTGGCTTTTGAGGACACCAAACACAGCTGGTTTTAGGGCACAGAGGAGTTTAGATCAAGCAGGAAGATTTAAGCTGGAGCAGGAATAAATCTGACTGTTTAAAATTGGTTTGTGAAAGGCACACCACACCTGTGTCTCTGCATCCCCCCATTACACAGAAAATCCAAGAGGTTTGAAGAAAGAGGCTGAGGTGTTGAGCAAGAAAAGGGAGGCAAAACCAGCATTAGATGGGATATTACCCACTGGCTGCTATTTCATTTTTTGTGAGAAATTTACAATGTGATCATTAAATCCTCGAGAGACAAACCTGAACCGTGTTTTCTTCCTTCTGGGCAAAAATCTTGGAACTCTTAAAAAGACATTGTATTTCACAGCTCAGCAATCCAGCAGCATTTGAAGAACTGGAGAGAGAAGAGGAAATTCTAAATGAGCAATCTTTTTTGGGTTTCTTTTTTTCTTCTTTTCTGTTTTTTTTTTGAAGACTTTATGGAGTCAGAATTCTTTTCAGGAAAAATAAATAGATCCTAACATCTGGTAATTAATAGCTTATGAGCTGAAGAATAGCTGTCTACTGAGGCACTTCACAGGAGTGCAGTATTGCCTTGCCCCTTCTCTCTGAAGATCACCGCTCTCTCACTAAAGCAAAAGCTCTCTGGATATGTCATTTCACTACATTTCTGCTATTGCACTTTGGGAACACAAGCAGTAGGGTCAATACAGGAATTATCACAGTACTCAGGTTTTCTGTCTGTTTTGTCTCCAGCCAGGACTGGTGCAGCTTCATGGCTGCTTCAAGTTCTGCGTGCTCTGTAACCAAGAGGTTACAGCAAATTATCACTTGGACGGTTCCTTATCTTGGTGGCATATAAGCCTCACAGATAACCAGCAGATTATCATTTGTCCTCAGATGTTCCTGGGGCAACCAATGGAGGTTTGCCCTTGTTTTGTAGGGGAGAACTGCAGCAGAGGGATGAAGTGACATGCAGAAGTTACAAAGTGGGTGTCTACCAACATACTTGAAACCATAACCACAAAACTTTCCACTTTACCCTGATAACGCTGCTGAGGAACAGAATTAAAACACAAAAGCCTGGTATAATGCTTCACTACAGATGTCACCCACACCGTTACAGTTTTGAGGATGGTATAAAAATGTCCAGCTCAAAGTAAGTGTGTGGGCTTCAAGACTGCAAAGCAGAACCTTTGAATTTCTGAAATGTTTAAATCCGGTTTTATTTCCATTTCTGGCAGGTAACAACCACAGCTTCTTAATACAAGAAAGACCTTCCCCTTGTTATCAAAGCAATCCTATGCTACTCCTCAGAGGACTAGGCCTCTTCGAAGAAGGCATTACGAGGGGAGGACACAGAGTGGCTGGGACATCCAAAATCAATGCCTGCACCACTCAGCTCTGCAAAATTTGGCAATCTTGCCATTTGTGAGGAAAAGCTTGCCTGGTAGCTGTCACACATCTCTTGATAACTGGGCTCCCTTCCTTGCATTTCTGTGGACTTCCTGTGTGATAGCCCACATCTCTGTTGCTTGAAGATATTTAAGTGCTTAAACCCACTTGAAATCCACACCGTATCTCCACATTGCTAAATGACAGTGCTAGCCTCCAGATGCAGTGAGGACCCAGACACATGAGGATGGTTAGGAGCATTAAGTACTGTACAAAGAAAAGTAATGGGTTTCATTCTTTGGCCTTTCATGATTTTGAGGTAGAAAAAAAGAGAAGAGATTCTCACTGAGCTTAAAGCTTGCACTGAATTGCGAAGAACCACAGGGTTTCGTGAAAGTATTTGTGGCACCAGTACAGCCAAAATGGTACTTTTCATCTGGCATGGGTGAAGCTTATACAAAAGGTGAACACTCCTCTCACACAGCAAAGATGCCACACATAGGTAGCCTGAACAAGATGTGGCTGGATATAGCTATTTAAATCTGGCTTGCTCCCTGTGCAAATGGCTCTCCCACTCTTCCTCTGAGCTGCCCTGTGATGGACCAACTGCACGCAGAGGGACGGGACAGCTTATGGGTCCTGCACTTGCTGCTGGCTTGCTCACCCTTGCAGCATGGGCTTCTGGCCATTTCTGCAAGGGGATTTCCTCTTGGTGATGCTCAACACACTTACTTAGACTTCTCTCTGCTGTGTGTAAAGTGGGCTGACATCTCATGCCATGGAGACAAAGTCGAATTGTTGTGGTCTTCCAGAGTGAAACAAAAGGTGGAGTGATATCTGCTTAGCTGGGACCTAGCCTGCTCAGGCTATCTTCTCCCTTCTGTCTGAGCTGCTGGCTGCAGTGCAGTTTGACTGGGAAGAAATGTACTCCAAGGAGATGGGAGAGGCAAAGTGGAATTAATGTTAAATCCACCCAGGGACTGAGTGGCATGCAGACAGCTTGCATTCCTCCCAACCCCATCCTCTACAGTAGCGCTAGCTCATTGGAGCATCCATCATGCCATATATTGTCTTATTTAACCTCAAGACAGAGGATCAAAGTGCAACCATAACATTCTGCGTAGAAAATTAAAGACAATTTGAAGATAAAGAGTAGATGTATTCTCTCAGCATGCACTGCTCCAGTGGCACAAGCCATGCCCAGGTGACATCCCATGATTTTCAAGAAATGCCCGTCTCAGTCCTCAAAAACACAGCCAGGAAACTGAATTTTTCTATGATCCTTCACGCTTTTAAGGGCAGCTAACCTCAGGTCAACCTCCTGCTTAACACAGAAGAGCAGAAAAGAGTGTTCTTCACCTGGACCTTGGCACTGTAGAGTATTTTGAGTGCCTCATGTTGTTTAGAGAGGAAAACACTATTATCTCACTCACCATGTCGAGCCCCGGTGACAGTACAATAAATTTTGAGTGTCTGGAGTTCAAAAGACATAGATTTACGTGGCAGAGGGATCTGGGCTCTCTGATCAGCTGAAATAACTGGTCAAACTCCCATGGACTTAACACTGGAGTCCTCAGGGAAATCAGTGGGAGTTTTCTTGTAGGCTTGCACTGCGGTGGCGTACACAAAACAGGGGAAGGGCTTCTTACTCAGACACTGAAAGAAAGAAGTCTCCACTCAGCAATTAAAATACAGAATTCTACTTGAAAGTGATTAATATTTCTAGTGTCTACTTATGGCCAAGCCACACATCCCCAGCCCTACCAAATATGAACTTAAATACACAACACTCTCCGGAGTTACTTCTCAGTTAATAATTTATGTATTCTGGCAACAGATCAGTGCAACTAGAAACTAGTTTAGTAACTTACCTTCGGGGTTGTCTATCTATAAACGCTGCAGATTCCTAAGTTAAACAGAACCCAATTGTTTTCCCGTGTAATAGGGGCCAGGGCCTGATTTATATAGTTAATTTAAATGGTAATCTTGAAGAGATGTGAAAAAAACAACCTGTATCATTAAGGGTTATGAAAGAGAGAGCAACTGTTTACTACTGGGCTCAGAAATATGTGATATCAATGAAGATAAAATGCAAGTATCAAGACAAAAGTAATAAAATGCTACCAGTATGTGCTCTCTGTGCTTATGTAAGAGTGCATTAGCCCTGGCTGATTTTTCCTGAGGTTACCCTGCTCCCACAGAAATGTTTGATGCTGGGATTTGTGTGGATGTGTGTAACCCAAATTCTTGCCTTTTTAACACTGGGCTAAGCCCAGCAGCAGAAAGCAAGCTGGGCTTGCCTTTCTGCACCTAGGCTGGCAATTTAAGTGAAATGAGGGTGTCCATGCTTGACCCTTCTCCTTAATCATGTCTGGAGAAGAGAGGGGACAGCAGCCTTGGAGAATGGCTCGCACACGGAAACACAGCTCACATTTGCAAGCGCCTTGCAGTGACTAATTAACAGACATCTGTTACAACTTGTTGAGCCTTATCTTCATTTTCATACGTGCTATTTTGGAATGAAGTTTTATTTAGGCTCTGGCTCTTTAAACGTTGCTCAAGAGTCACATTACAGGATTAGCCTTCCTGACAAAGGGGAGGGGATGCTTTGCGGCTAGCAGAACTGAGTAGGAGTCAGGAGGCATGTCCCAGTCCTGGCTGCTGCCTCGTCACCTGCTCTGAAGCTGCTCACTTGACTCACACAGCTAAGCCTGCACAGATAGGAAGGCTTAGTTAATGTCTGTGGAGGACTCAGAAATCCACTTTTAAAAGCTGCCATGTAAATAATAACTTAATAGTTCTTAGATGCCACTGAATTACCTTTCTGCAAATACCTGCTCGTGCAAACTGAGCTGCATGGTGTTCCCCTCAGATTCAGACACCCAGGGACAAAGCCTTAAAAGACTTATCTCTGCCCCATCAGGGCTTCACCTTGGCGATAGTCAAGGCAGCTAGGGCAGAGACCTACATGTAAAAGCCACAGCCCATTGAAACTAAAAGCCTCTACACTGGATAATAAAAGATGCTCTCTTTGTGGCTCAGCATGGAGGATTACAGATGCTCACACACATCACGTAATCTTATCTCTGGGTGTTGCTCATGTGAATTGTGAATTCCTCAGCAGCATGTGCACATGTACTAAAGGGAACTTCCTGATTCCTTGAACCGACTCATCTGAACCCTTGCTTTTTTGTCTTTATCAAAGGAAAAAAAGTGAAGGCTCTTCAGAGGCAGATGTGTGAAAGTCACACATGCAAAGCTTGTCTGCATGGGAAGTTACATGGCAGCAATGCAAGGTGTGAACACAAAGCCCCTGAATAGGACTAGTAAGGTTTCCTTATATTTTGGGACCAAATAATGGAAGTGATTGTTCTGATAGGGCATGGGGTGGGAAGAAAATCTATGCTAAGCTGAAGAGCAATACAAGCCATCTTGGCAGGGGGAAGGCAAAACCCTTAGCCTCTTGGTGAGAGACCCTATAGATCTCCATGTTATCTCTGCTTGTGTGGGCACTTTAGTTATGAATCATCTGTACAAATGCATATATGGGCATCCGAGACACCCTTATGGTCAACAGAGAGGAACAGGTACTTCAGGGTGCAGCTCTTCTGCTATATTTTAGTCAACTGCTGTAGGAAGAGATGACTTGCGCTCCAGACTTAGGTGGGCTGGTCTTTAATAACTAATTGAGTGGGGATGACTAGCTTGAATGATGCTGCCTGGATACAGCAATCTAAAGGAAGCATCAAGATACCAGGCCAGTTCTCTGCAACTGTAGGCACTTCCTCATGGTTCAATTTAAAATGCCTCCATAGAGAAATCAACTAAAAAGCAAAAAAAGAAAAAAAAAAAGAGACTCTCATTTCAGAAACACTAAAATAAGTGAGAGTGTGAACATATGTGTATATCCACATGGGGAACTACTCTGGAGTCTCTGTAGCTCTTTAAATACGCAGTGAACGCGATGCCAGGTTCACCTCCCCTCCTGCACACCCTCTTCCACAAGCGTAGGCTGCACACTTCTGGTTTCCCAGTTCTAATGGAGGTGATTGGGACAGATAAAGCTGTTGATGAGCTCTAGGCTCCTGTAATGGATAACAAAAAGCAATCCCACTCATTTTTACTCATTTATCATGTGGCAGTTGGCCTGACTGAGAAGTGAAGGCAAGCTGCTTTCAGCTGACACCCACTAAACTATACACTGTTTTAAAAAACATTAAGTTAATTTCTTAAATCCTATTCTTCTATAGACAGGATTCCTCAGCCCCTGTATTGGTGCAATAGTGATGAATATGAAGATAGCCTCAAGCATCCACACTCTCTGCTCTATTTCACTGGAAGAAACGAAGGATCAGGTCCTGCTCTTAGTTACACTGATGTCAGTCTTGAGTGACTCCAGGTGAGCTATCATGGATGAAAATTAGGCATGACTAGAGTACTGGGCCCTAAGTGTTTCACAATGCATCCTGTGAGCATGAGTTACGTGCATGCATGAAAAGAAACATAAAGCCTTCAGATTTTGAGGATGAGATAAAAATCCAGCTCCTCTGCTGGCTTTCCTGGCATGGTTTTGAACTGCTCCTCACAGAGGTGTAAAGTCACTTGCACTGTTTCTCGCCACTCCTGCTCATTCCCACTGGAGTTCAGCTTGCGTCACCACATTGTGTGGTTTTTACCTTGCACATCGTGATCTGCAGTGTGACAGAAACGGCAGCAAATGGCCCAGATGTCTGCAGAGGCCAGCTTCTGCTTCTGGCCTTTTAGGGGAAATTCTTACAGCTTTTCCCTCAAAAAAACCCCAAAACAGTAAACAAGTATTATCAAGAAAGTCCCAGGGAGAGAGAATGGCCCCGAAAAGCCCAATACTGTGATGCAGTCACAGAAAAGGGATGTTAGCTGATGCAGGGTCAGTGAGGGAGGACAAATTTGTGGTTTAAATTTACAGAAATGCCCCACAATAGCTGTGAGTTTAAGAACTCACAGTTGCATCCCCCCGTTTACCACTGTCTTGCGACAAGAGGAGAAGCTGTTTAGGGAGCAGTCTGATAAAGGAAATCCCATATTTCAACATAAGGCATTGTCACACCTGATCTTTATAAACTGGTACTATAGGAAAGATCCTGAAACCCCTGTTTGTAGTGCAGGTAGCTCTGGTGGAAGTGCCAAAGGGCTGCCACACTTTTCTGCCTTGCACCTAATTGCATTTGGCTTCTTTAATGTGCAACACCCCAGTTTCAAAAAGAGGGTGAGCAGTGGCTCCCCTGCCCCAACAACTTACTGACCTGCTGTTAAGTGGCATTTGTGAGATGGGAAGTACTGAGGTTGTGTTCAGGCTGTGGAGCACATCAAACACCAGCTTCCCACCTCCTGGGATTTCCAGCTTTCTGCCAGGAGAAGATTAAAGACAAAAGGAGTATTCAGTGCCCCGTTTTGCAGGCAGGCTGATCCCCCGATGAGGTGCAGGGAGTGCTGAGTGGGTAGGATCCCTCTTGGGCATTAGTCAGAGGAATGGCTCAATTCTGGATGCTAAGGGAGCTGGGTGTGACCTCGGCATGACCCGGGCACCATGCCACTTGCAACTCACTGCATCCAGCAGCAACTCTGGGCCCCCAGAGATGTAACAAATCTAAAAGAGAGGTGCTCACAGCACCATCAGGCTGTGGTTCCTGCTAAATGGAGTCTTTAGGGTTTCAATGTCAAACTTAAACAGATTGTTTTTACATGGCCTTTAGTCTCTTTGATGTTTAGCTCCCAGTAGTAAAACGGGGATGTTAATATTCAGACCTTTGCCTTACCTTTTTTTTTTCAGACAGGATCCACCTCTGCTTTTTATTGGACCTGCAGTAATAAATGCAAAATAATTATACTCAAAATAGGCCTGCAAATTAATCTATCATGAGCAATGTAAGCTGCAGGACTTTTAGCAAACTAACTAGTGTTTTATGCGGTAGATTTTATAAATAATATGATCTAATAAAACTTCAGAGAAATACCAGGACATAGCCCTTTCATGCCTTGCTGGCGATACTGGGAAGCAGCTTGAGTCATTCTACTCCAGAATCAAATCCCCTTGCAGCTGCCAGGATGGGTGACACTGCGCATATCCTACCAGCACTAAGATAAATCCAGTTAAATCACAATGCTTTGCAGACTCACAAAATTGAAGAAGCAGGGCAGTGCTATTTGTGATTCTTGGAGGGGAGTGGGAAAGAGAGAAAAAAACCCTATTCTAAAGATAATGAATTTTAGTTCTTTCCACTTTTCTTTTTTTGTCCAGAAGATCTGTACAAGCAGCAAAGATTATAAGAAGTGGGTTAATCAAATTGTGTGCCTGGACATTGATGTTGCTTTGACTGAGCAGTGTGTCTGCCCTAATTACAGAAAACTTTTCCAGGGGGTAGAACTGCACTTGAGTCCTTGCATGTTTGTGTTGGTCACGTACGGTATATGGGAAGCTGTGGCTTTGCTTTTTCCTTCAGTGAGGATAAAAATACATATATCTCACATTTGGCATTTCATTTCTCCGTCAGTGGAGAGGGTAATTTTTCAGTAGGCAGCAGCATCTTCTTCTTTTTTCCCCCTTTTCCTTTTATTTGGAAGCAGCATTTGATACTGATTGAAGATGCCAGAATGATGCCTCTTTTTAGAGACCAAAGGATGAAAGGGTGCCTTGGGCACCTGCAGGCTGAGTTTCTCCCCACGTGTGTAGCTCCAGCTTTGACATGACTTCCAGCAATTTTGCAGCCTCTGGAGCCACAGTAAGCATCTCGGGGTCATGATCCACAAGGGTTTCTTGGAATTAGTAGTACTCATAAAAGAGAGGCGTACTGACTGCTGGGTCAGCTGCCAACTGTCTGAGCAAAGGGATGTCTGTTCATAGGGACATCGCAGTGGTGACAATGAGTGTTGGTCCAGCTCATGGAAAGGGAAGAATCTGGCTCTATCCTCATCATTACAAAAAAATCCTTGTTTGGCTCCATCCTCACCATCACAGAGAAACCCTTTTAGGAGGCCATGGTTTCCTGGTTTACCATAAGAATAAGTGGGAAGAAAGTGTTTCCCTTCAGAAGATGCTAAAAAAACCAACCCTAAACTATCTCAAAACCTCAAACCTGAATGTGAGGGTCTTTTCTTCTTTTTGACCTCTCCTAATTTTATTGCTCCTGAAGCTTTGGACGGCATTCTTGTCACAGTGGTCACATCGGACCTGACAGAGATGGTGGTGAAGCCAACCACTGTGCTTTGCTGGGCCCTTTCTGTCGGAGGGGACATCTGCTAAAACCGGCTGTGGCAGTGGCTTGTGAGTGATGGAGAGCTGGGCTGCACAGCGATTCAGCTCATTAAAAGCACCCCCGTGGCTGCTACGGTTATTTGCCCCCTGTAGTGCTGGCATTTTTGAGGCCAGGTCAGAACTCATAGCTCCAGGCTCTGTGCTAAACAGGCCTCCATACCCTTTGTCAAAAGACACGTATTTAGCCTGTCCCTCATCTTTATCCACCATGTCGAAGGCAAAGACCTGTGTCTGAGCAGACTCTCATCCCTCGGCTTCTCTTCTCTGAACAAATGTGGTCAGCGTGAAACAAAGCCCAGAGCAGCAGCACGTTCCCCTGCGAGCAGACGGAAAGTTTCAAAGGCACAAAGGGTATTTAGGCACCGACTTCAAAGTCAGTAAGTTGGATGCTGAAAAAAATCTCCCCCGTAGCCTTTATGTCATACCACTTAATAAGTAATTAAAAGCTCAAAAATCATGAGTCTGCTGCTTTCATTACTTCCTAAAGCACACTCGATACATCATCGCTCTGTGAAATGCTTCACATGTACCGCATCCTACTTTCAATATGCCAAACAGTGAAGTGCTTAGCATTACAAAGGCAAAGACATCAAGGAAGCTTTGATAAAATCTGCTGAGCAGACAAACATCTCTTTAGTTGGCACTAGCCGGGCTAGGGTTTTATTCCACAATGATTAAAAACATTTCAAGTGAAGGCAGCTAGGCTTGTATTTTAGACACAAGACCATTAGGTGACAAAGAGTGAGACCTTTCATTACTGGGATGCTGGCTGAAGGGGATTAACCCGTTCAGTGATAGCAGGATGTTGCCAGTGTAAGGCAAATGGGTTTCAGAAATTACTCTTTTCTGGGAAATGGAACTAAAAAAAGCGATAGATGCCTTTGCTGTGTTGGTGGCGGAGAGGATACTGGCAAAGCAGCGCTGTTTCCTGTCCCAAAATGATGTGAAGTATCTGAGATAAATACGTTTGTAGGGAAGGGCACAGTTCTGAGACAGTGAGGCTGACATCTGTGCTGTTGCAAAAAGCTGCCTGTGAAATAGGCAGGGCTTTATTTTTTCCCTCTCAGGCTGTTTGTGGTAGAGCACGCCTGGCTGTAAGCTCTGGATAGTACTCAACATGGTGAAGCCCCAACAGTGACAGGGTGTGTTCCCGTGATATAAATAGATATTTAAGATGAGCTAAATTTACTCAGTGAATCATTTATTTGCTAAAAATGTGGTTTCAGGGTGGCCACAGTTATTTGCCAAATATGATGCATATTCTCAAAGGTTTTGGGATTAAATGAAAAAATTTGGAAATGTTGAAGCACTTCATTTTGGAAACATACACACGCAGATACACATATACCTCAAACTCTGTTATCATGAATCTGAAGAGCCATCCACAAAATGGAGGAGAAGACAACAGCGTTTCTCATCTCAGCTACCCCCACAGCCCAGTGTTTGATTGGGAAATCCCATGTCCCAGGAGAGTGCTCCCTGCTGCGGTAATTATAGGGTAGTCTGACCTGGGTGCCTCTTGTTTTCTCCAGATGAAATTACTTCACTTTGTAAGAATAATTAAATACCCACTGGATGAGAGCAAGGGTGACAATAATTCTGTGGTTAGAGCACTCCCCTGGGATGTGGGAATTCTCCCAGCAGCTGCATCAATGAGTAGTGTTTATACAGTGGAACAACTCCAGAAGAAAAGGATGAGAGAGGCTGCAGATTACCCTATAGCCTGGTTGTTGGAGACATAGGAGATAATGACAGTGTAAGGGCTTGAATCTGGTCTCCATAGGGCAGGTAATTGTTTTGCTAAGTGGGATGCAGTTGTGTGAGCCCTTTCATGTAAGTAAAAAAAATGTGGTAATTTGATTCTTCTACTTCATCCCAGAATAGGCACATTTTTTAAACCTTGGAAAGTCTTTTAGTGTGGGGAAAAATAATTCCCACCTACTAGGAGGTCCTTCATTCAAATCCCATTGCTGTCCAGTAGGCCAACTGGTGTACCTCTACATCTGAGGGTGGTTGGACCAGGGAAGCAATGATTACTTTTTATACTGTGGTTGCTATAAACTCTATTATCAAAACCCAACTTCACCAGGTCTTCCCATTCTTCTAAGGAAGCTGTGGGAAAGCCCAGCATACATGTAAGCTAGTCTGCTGAGAAGCCAGGGCTGCATGTCTGCCAAAGCAAGTGGAAAAGAATAATTCAGGTCTCATTTTCTGGATACACAGCAGAAAAATGTAAACCAAGAAACCACGAGTACATTATTGTTCCTTGCAGTGTTGCACTGGGGGTATATTCAGAGTAGGTTTTGGGAAGAAAGACAAGTAGTTTTTACAGAAAGCTGAGAGGGTCAGCAATTGCTTGCCTCCAGGAGATAGGGATGTGAGCAAACTATCAAGTAACACAGAACATGCATATTTTCTAGCACCTGAAAAGCTGAGGTTTCTACAGAGCAAGCCGCCACATACTTGTGGGATTAGGCATGTTAAGGAAAATGTACTCTGCCAAGCAGGCTATATATATAGCGTGATGAAGGGCTTGTTCCTCTGCTTCGGGTGGTTGATAGCAAACTGCATTTCATGAGGGAGAAGGGAGGTTCCTTTTTGCCTCTTCATTTGTCTTTGTGCAAGACTGATAAAAACAAAGAGTGAGCTGAGATCAATGTTATCACCTCACAGGATAAACTGTAAGAGAGCTAAAAAAAAAAGTGAATATGTGGAAACTTTTATGCTTATGAACAATTAACTTGAGCTGAATGCAAACAGACTGTCTTTTGGAGAGGGTGTGTATTGGTAGGAGTTATTAACAGGCCATTTAAACCTGTCTGGAAATAAAGCTATGCAGAAGCACTCAAGTAGGAGAAAAACGTCCCGAATACAACGCCCCCATTCATGCTGGTTTCAGTGGAGGAGGAAGCCTCACAATCATCAGGACATCTCCATCTCCTGTCCTGTCCCCTGTGCAGTGAGTTAAAGAGGTCTTCCGCTCCTTCTAGGCCTGTGTGCTTTTATCATTCTACGCAATGTTGTTCAACTTAGCAGGGTCATTTGTTCTTTTTGTACTTAATACGTGACTCTCAGAGCAAGCAGACGTTCAGGTATTGAAAAGGGGGACCTGCCTGCACTCCAGGATGCTGTAATTCATGGATCTGGATCCATGCAGGGCCATGCTTAGGCAGGATTAGTCTTTTGGATACAACTCTGAAGTGATGCACTGAAGTGCTTCTGGGCAGGAACTAGTGCATATGGGACAGGTTTTGAGTAATGACCATGTAAACATTTCGGGGCTGATGCTTCACCAGCCATTACACACTGCTGGCAAGGGAGCTGGTGTGCTTGGCATGTGGGATCTCTAGGCACTTTTCTCAGTGTGAAGGAAAAGAGAGGAATGGTGAGACTCTTGATCTGCTCTGACAAATCAGACACAGAAAGCAGTCCCAGTCTGGAGGGAGCTCGGTTTCTCCTCCTGCAGGGAACGGATGCATTTTCAAGTGTTTGCTGCGTAATTGTGACCAAATACTGCAAGGACATTGAAAATGCATTGCATCATCACAAACATGATGTAACACAACACTTCCTCTCCAAACTGTCCAGAGGCTTGCATGTTACAAAGCGAAGTTATTCCAGAAGAGTTACTTTACTTTCAGTTCCTGCCCAATCCTAATCCAGATTAATTTCTGTGTACAGAAAAGCCCTAAGGGCTCAGGGAGCGCTGCAGTAAAAGCGAACCTTTCTGCTGAACCTTGGATGAAGCCTGAGGTGTTCCCGGCTGCCTCTGCCTTAGCATTTTGGTTCAGAGCAGTAATTCTGTTTCATAGCAGCTCTCTGGCTTGGCCTCCCTCACCACATAGTGGCCCAGTTTGCAGAACAGATCTGGTGCTCATAGATTCAGTATTCCTCCCCCCACCCCCGTTTAAATAAAACCAGAAGCTCTGCTACAACCCCTCATAGGGGCATAAGGTAATAAATCAGTAGCTGGTCCTTCAGTCAGCCTTAGACAGCTTTTGGGGTGGGGGTTTTCAGTGTATGTGACTGCAATTAATCTAACCTGGAGTAACTACTGTGAACTGCACACTGTGTAGAGTTCAGCCCTCAGCACCAGGCTGTTTGATCTCCTCATACTCTCCTATTGCTCAGTTGCTAATATAGATGTAGCAATTACTTGTTAATCTAGATATGATCTGTATGATGCATATCTCTATTTTATCTGACTCCTTGCAGCCACACACACAAGGCAAGATGACAACCTTTGCTTTGCAAATGGAGATATGGAGCAGTCCAAGGAGATAGCAAAGTTGCGATCAAGTTACAGACTCCTGCATGTTGACTTAAGGATGGCGTTTCTTCCCAGGTTGGCCCCAAATGCCCACAGATTGCCCTGAAAAGGGTGATGCTTGTGATGTGGGGCTGGTGCACAAAGGAGTTTCAGTGCCTGGCTCTGTTTTGTGCAGTGCCAGCAGCTACAAAGGTGTGCACTTCAGGCTGCTCAAATGGTCAATGAGTGCACCCAAACTTGAAGCACATCCAGTGCTGCTCTGATGTGCTTAAGAAAATCTGGAGGAGACAAAGACAACTTTCAAAGCCTGCCCTCTGCCTGAATCATAGAATCATAGAATGATCTGGGTTAGAAAGGACCTTAATGTCATCTACTTCCAATTGCCCTGCCATGGGAAGGGACAAACCAGTCCCAGTGCCCTGTCTGGTAAAATCGTTCTTCAGGACCTCCATCAAGTCATCCCATTTCTCTGTGCCTCATTTCCCTCCTGTACCAAGGGATGGGATATTAGCTTGGGCTCATCTGCTGGGTGATGTTTCTGTGTGAAACCTGGTGCCATGGTATGTTCCTGGATTCGGGACTTGACAGCATCATCACCAGCACTGCCTCCAAGTTCTTCAGCCCTGTGCCAGCCAGCAGTGTCCCAGACACCTCACCAGGATGGTTTGCTGATTATGATGAGCCAGAGGCTGTTCCCAGCACATAGTTTGCCTGTGGCTGGCATGTTTCAGAGCCTAAGGGGTGCTAATGGACACAGAACCTTCTGTGTTTGTGGTCTGAGAGCCTAGGAAGGGTCCCAGGCACTTTCAATTTACTAGCCCTGATGTATCCAGTAGTCCTTGGGCCAGAGTCTGTGCTGCTCTGTGCTGGATCAAACAGAAGGTGTCCCAGGCTTAACTGGGCACTACCTTAATTTAATAAAAAAGATTAATTTTTCAAACTTGCCCTAATTTTCCTGCCCCCACTGTAAACCCTACTTTGGCTTGTCTCTGCAAGCCTCGGTTTTTAATCCTTCCCATCCTAAGGAGCAGTAAAAATAGGTAATCTTTAATGAAAGGTCAGCTATCTGGGCTAAAAGCCAGGCTGGGATCCCAGGGGGAGGGAGCCAGTGGCTTCCCAGGGCAGCGGCGCAGTTGGAGTGGTGCCTCCATTGTATTGGCTGCAGGCCCCTGGTGGGACCAGGCAGCACCAGCGGTGACGATGCCATCCTGCAGGCAGGACAGGAAGAAAGTACAAAGAGACGTACTGTACGGTCTTGTACTGATTACTACATTTATCATGTTCAATAAACTGTGTGAGCAGCCAGCCCCTGTACCCTGCGTACTCTTACAACTTGTTTCCCTGTGAAACTGGAAACGGGACAAAGTCAATTATGTTATTTTCCAACAACAAACCTCTGTGGGATAGTAAGTCAGACACTGGCTGCAGTTCGGAGAACAGCCAGAGTCCCACTTGAAATTTCTTTAACAGTGGTGACATAGTCACAGCAACGCTATTTTACCCT
Source organism: Psittacus erithacus (assembly GCA_009867235.2). NCBI lineage: Eukaryota > Metazoa > Chordata > Aves > Psittaciformes > Psittacidae > Psittacus > Psittacus erithacus. The sequence continues at coordinate 126,146 of WYDI02005227.1, read as the reverse complement.
AGCAAACACCAGAAGGACTTTTATTCTTGAAAGCCCCATCCAAAACAGAATAAATCAGTCCAGTGACTCTGCTGCAGCCCAATGAAAATGGGAAAGTCATCTCCACAAGCTGTTTGGTAATGCTACCTGGTTTTTGTTGTGTTTGAATACTATCTATCTATCTCCTCTGGAGGAGTCACAAGCAGAGGGAGGAAAAGTGATTCAGGATTGGCACCATAGCAGGAGTGTGAAGGGCAGGGGTGGATCAGATAAGCAGAAGTCAAAGACCATAAATACCTCCACGTTACTGCAGTGCAAACAGCACCAAATCCCCCTGGAGAAGCAAAGTGGATGTGTAACTAAAAGTTGGAGAAAACTGCCCCAATTTGGGCATTCAAGTTTTGAAGCCTTTGAGAAATGAATGGTGCTCAGAAGTTTCCCAGCCATGTCTGTTAATTACTGAAGATATTCATTTTTAACTGAAGGCTGGCTCCCTCCATCATAATACTTAACAGGGGACTCACATGGCGCAACCAGCCCAAAATCAAAGCCCTTAAATGAAGCCTTGCTCTGTGAGTAAGCTAGCCCTGCAGGGATGTCCCTGGTTCACCCTTCATGCCATCAGGCTGCCGGGTCCAAGCTGGTGAAAATCTGAGCATCTTCTTTGTTAGAGTCACAGAGGCCACAGGATTTGCAAGATCAGAGCTAAAACCACCAAGGGAAAGGACTGGGTTAGCATGGGTGAGCTCCTGGATCAGTGTGGGTACAGCAAGGATGCCCCTGCCACCTCCTCCATGGCTTCCCCCATCAGTACCTAAGGGGACTTACCTGCAAGACACTGATCATAAGTTGTAATGCTGGGCACCAGGCATTAACATTATGATGCCATGCCTGTTCCATCTCATGCTGCACAGCAACACAAACCACTCTTCTTTCCATTTCTCACTGTCCTTTTCTGGTTAGCTGTCAGTTCTGTCTTGGCTAGGGAGGCCAAGAGGCCAGCTGCAGGACCTTGCTTCAGTCCTGCAACCTGTCCTTCTTGCAGGGTGGCATCTTATGCGGTGGAGAAGAGGGAGGACAAGAGCTTTGTCATCTGGAGGAGGTTACAGGTGCTACTAAATCCACAGAGAGGGAAGTCTTGCTCAAACAGACCTCTAGTAAACACCTCCCATAGCAAAATAAACAATGACATCTTGGCCAAGAACATTCATTCTTTAATAGACATAATATCTACAACACTTGTATTTCAGGTTTGTTCTGATGGCATCTTTCCCTCTGAAAACTGCTAGCCTTTCCCCAGCAGCCGGTAGCAAAATTAACTGCCAGTCTGACTGTTGCAAACAAGGCAGTGTAACATTTAAGTACACCTTTCCCTTTTGATTTGGCTTTCTTGAGAGCAGAGCAAAGTGAAGAAGTCTGTCTTTGACTGCCTATGTTTGGTGGCAGGGGAACACAGATGGACAGATTGGCTAATGTCATCTTGACATGTGCTGAAGGCTGTTTGTCCTCTGATGACCCAGCTGTAAAAAGGGCCTGGGTTATCCCGAGCCAGGACATCAGAGGCAGCTTTGTCCTTGGTAGAGAAGTTCACCGATGATGCGGCCCCTTTCTCCTCCCAAACCTCCTGTCCTTACGGTATGTGAGGACTTCGCCCATTTGGCCAAGATTTCTAGGCATCCCAAAATCCCAGACAAGCAGCCATGGGTGTGGCAACCCGGCAGCCCACAGACATGTCCTTTGGCACAGAAAACTCCAGCTCCTGCTTATATGCTGTGGCCACGCCATAACAACATGAATCGAACAGGTCTCCTTGGCTTTTGCAGACCATGGCTGACACACCAACTATCCCAACACTGCCCCGAATAAAAACACTGCAACACACAGAGAAGCCACAAAAGCCAAATAAACAAGTGCCTTGAGCTGCACTAAAGACCTGCGAAAAGCTCCCATTCCTTTCTGATTGTATCTGGAAGGCATGCAAAAAACGTGGCCATGAGCAGCCCTCCTATAAAGAGAGAAAGGGAGGAAAAAAGGCAAAGGCATGTTTTTTCTTCCCTTCTAGTTTTTGAAAGCAGAGTGATAGTAAGTGGAGATAAGCCCTGTCATGAGTGTGCTCTTCTAGAAAACAAAAGGAGACAAAAAAGGCTGAGGTGGCTCCTGAGTGTTCCTGCCTTGCAGCAAAGGCAGTGGGACACCTGGGCAGTTTCCATGGCTCAACACTCATAAATTCCTCCTGTGAATCATCGACACACAGGCCCCAGCAACTCAGCCCCTTTTCCCAAGTAGATACGGGCTATGGGCTTTTTGCTTCTGTTTTCCTTTCTCCAAACCTCTCGGTGTGAGCCAGGAAGAAGCCTATTCTGTTACCTCCACCAAGCATCTCAAAGCAGGTTCACACACGGAGATGTCACACTGATTCATCCTTCTTCCAGGTGTCTCCACTGAAAGCTCTAGAGTTGCAGTTTTGGTCCATGCAGTGACTGGTCTGAAACACTGTTTGGTTTAATTTATGATGTGATGTCTGTCCTGGGCACATGAGGTGTTGCATGTCCCATAAATCAAAATGCCTAACTCTGAATGATCACTTTGGGAAACTGCTTCCTTGAATCCTTAGGAACTGTGAACCACTGCCCTGGTCATGAGAGCAGGAACTGCAAGCTAACCCTACCAGAGTACAATCTTTTTCTCAAATCAGACAAACGGGTAAAGCAAAACAACAATGGGGAGGACAGAGCAAGCTCTTCCAGGCACTTCAGTCCCTGACTAGTTAAGCAGGTTATAATGGGCTCTAATTGTTACTCACACAAGCTGCAGCTTTGTTTACTGCAGTTGATCATCTCTCACAAAAGGACTGAATAGTCCCCATACACAGCTCTCACCCTCATCTGTGATAATGCAATTCAGGAGAAACACGTCTGCATGGCAGGACCAATACATCCATCATTAAAGGACTGCTGTGCCAAGCGAAAGCTAAAACCAAGCTCCCAGCCACTGCACTCTCCAGGGATATTGTATCTTCTCAACCAGACATGTTGCATATGAGATGGGGCCAGGAAGTGAAATCACACAGCAAATCCATCAAGAGAATGAGAGGTGTTGTCTGCTCTGACCTGGTACTGCCTTGCGAGCAGGGACCCAGCCCCTTGTAAAAGTCATGAGCACTGCTGTCCCATCCTTCCTGTCCGGAAACTGAGACACCCTGCTCTGGCTGTCCTTTTAGATACCTCTCATCAGGTATCTGCAGTAGTGCTGGAGGAACATCTGGACAGGGTGGTGCTGCCAGTGCCTGCATGCAGTAGGAAATGCGCTTTTCTGGGTCACCAGCAGCTCCTTCCCAAAGCCTTGCTGTTGGCAAAGACATCTCTGTAGCAGACGCTTCGCTGCAGTGGTGGCCTCTAACCTGGCTTGGGGTCTCTGAGCGCACCTGTGTCTTTCCTGTTCCATTTTATAACTCTTCTGAAGCCAACATCTTCAGTCTGCCAGTTTCACTGGATTCATCTGGCTCCTCTACAGCACATCAGCTTTCTCATAACAAAAATCACAGGGTAATTTATGTAGGCTTAGGGTAATAGTTTCAGGGTTAAAGCTGCAAGGTCACCAAAACCAGGATTTCTAGTGAAACACACTGTGACTCCAGACATTGGAGCAAGACACTCTCCTAGCTGTTCCTGTTTATTTGCTGAAGATCTTATGATGTGCATCAGTGTGGGAATCACAGACCAGGTTTCCACAAAATGACAGCACAGCCAGGGCCACTTTTCTCTTTTCTTGTTCCCTGGATATATTCTGCTTCCTACTTTCACCTGACACTAATGCAGCATTGAGGGTCCCTGCCTCTGACCTGTACTGCATTTCACCTCCTTTAAGCTCTGATGTCCCAAACACCTTAGAAACCTTCAAGGCTTAAACTGCCCTGTGTACTACTCATCAGACAATATCCATTTTACACTGAGCTTACTATGTGTATGGCCCCTCAGGCACATTCTCATCTTCTGATAGGGTTTGCACAACCTCTCGGGTACCTTATCAGCATGAAGAGCAGGAACAAGGTGCATTGCTCAGACCTGATCTCTTCCTTCCACCCTTCAGCCAAAGGGAATAGATGTCCTGGGTCATCATCTGCAAAGAACAAAATGTCACAGCATCTTCTGCCAAATGACATCAGCAGAACAAAACCTTTCCTTCACCATGCTGAGCTCCAAGTGGTTTGGCACAGGAAGAACATCTCTTACCAAACATGGGTAAATAGGAGGATAAATGTTTAAGAGGGATTTTAATGATGCCTCCAGGCATATGCCAGCTTCACTGGCAAGGGGAGAACCAGCTTCCTGCACTGGCAGGTTTACACCGTCAGGGTTTATGTGCATCTTCCTGCAAAGCATTTCAGTCTTGCATTCCATCTCCTGCTAAGCGAAGAGCCCTAACCTGGCAAGCCTGCCTATGTGGCATTGCATGCATCTCCCAAAGCACTGCTGCCAACCTTCCTGGGACACCCTGCATGACGGCGCTGCTCTGGCACCATGCCGCTTGCCCGAGGGGTGCCAGTTTTGTTCATGACCCAACACTTTACAATTGCAAATGTTTTAATATTAACGTAATGCCCCCCTCCTTCTTCTCCTGTGCGGGTGAGTTTTCACTTGCTGCACCACATTCTTGGAAGAACAGGCAGAAAGGAATTAAATGTTTCAAACCAGCTCAGTGGAGGTGAAAAATGTTGCCTAAAGACAGAAGGAAAAGATTGTGAAGTGAGATTTAGAGATGCCCTGGGCAGGTGAGGGATGATTGCATCTGATTCCAGTGGTACGCATGATTCTAGCACTGCCTGGGAAGGTGTCTTTCTCTCCGCAATCATGTTTTTGTCCCATCTTCAGTCTATCTGCAGAACTATTCAGGTAGAAAAATGCCCTCTCTGGTTTCAGACTCTTGAGAGTCTCTAATAGCTCCTGCCACTAACTATGAGATGAGGCAATGCACACTTTACATGCCTTCCAATTTTCTCAAGCAAGATAGCTTGTTTGTGATTCTCTTACAGGCTTCTTTTCTATGACTCAGCCCTATATGAATGGCTAGAAATGAACATCAGGCTAAAACTAACAAAGTGGGTGCCAAGAATTCTTATTTTTTTTTCCCAGGATACCATTTTTCCCAGAGCATCACAGAGGTAATTAAAAGGCGTCAACTTTTACAAGGAATATCCTTGACAGTAATATGATAGAATTCAGGCTGAGCAATACATTCCTTTTGTTCCCTAGACCATAATACGGCGCTGTAACAATGCAGTGCTATATTCACCGAAGATTATCCTCAGAAAAGAATGCCCCAAGTTAGCTGAAGTAGGACAAAAATCTTCACATGATCATTGGCACCTCTGATTAGATTTATTAGACAAATTCAGAACTCTGTGGTCTCTGTGTAAAAGTGTAAACCTGGGATTCAGAAGAATCCTGTTCAGCCCCATTGCTTCTTGTGACCATAAGCAAATTTAGCAGTGCCTTGCCTGTCTGCAAAGCAAGGGACTGCATTCCATGCTGCACCTACTTAGGTGACAGTGGCTTTAGGATTGTCCTGTTCCTGTTTCTTAATGCAGCACCTCACACACTGAAACCCCATGACTTTTAGGGCCACTTTAGAAGTTTCTTTGGTATGAACATGTTGTTATTTTTGCTATTCTGTTGAGCTGGAGAACTGATTGTCTTTTACTTTCTTAACTGGGACACAAATGGAAGAGAGACCTTTTCCCACCAGGCACCTGATAAGCAACTCTTCCAGAAACCTTAGATTAAGTGAGATAGATACAAAGCAGATCAGATTCTTCACTTGCCTTGGATGTAGCTCTGTGAAACTGAATCTGAGCTTGCAGAGTTCCTCTGGGATACTGAAGCTGGCACCTAAATGAAAGCTGAAGTGAGGGTCAGTTTCTAATAATCAGAAGAATTCATGAAATAGATATTTATAACCAGACAAGACGCAGATGAAGATGGGTTTGCCCCTTGTTATTTCAAATATCTTCTTAAAAATACAAAGGCTGAGACTCACATGCCTTAGATATGGCCAAAGCTGTGCTTTTTTCTAGATTCTCTATCCAATGGATAAAGAGTTGGCTGGATGGCCACACAGAGAGTTGCAGTCAGTTTAAACTGAAACAGGGGAAATTTAGGTTAGATATAAGGAAGAAGTTCTTTACTGTGAGGGTGCTGAGGCACTGGAATGGGTTGCCCAAAGAAGTGGCAAATGCTCCATCCTTGGCAGTGTTCAAAGCCGGGCTGGACAGAGCCTTGAGCAGCATGGTCTAGGGTGAGGTGTCCCTGCCCATGGAACTGGATGATCTTAAGGTCCTTTCCAACACTAACCATTCTATGGTTCTATGACTCTATGTTCTACACCTGAGTGGCAATGATTTGCCTCATCATGTTTCATGGCAAGCTGAATCCTTGGGTTTCTCATCTGAGCTCAGCCTAGAATAAATCTCCAGTGACGGATGGGATGTTTGACTCGGGATTATCAGTTTAGCCGTGTTGTGGGACCAGTGCCAAGTTCCCCAGCAAGAACCTGGACAACCAGCCTGATTCAAGCTATGTCCAACTTCAGAGCCAGTCAGATATGTTGTTTTAAATTACAATGAGATTTGTGTGTAAGTCTGGAGGAGGCTGATGGATCTAATCAGAGGTTTTGATCCAGCCTTAGCTTCCTTGCAGCAGCTCCACTCCTGTTTTCCAGCAGTTGCTTTCACTGGTGCAAAGCACATCTCAGCTCAGAGCACCAGTAAGAGCAGGGTCTCAGGAATGCATTTCTGCCATGGAGCAGAAGTTGCTAGGAAACCAAACAAACAACAAGTTTATCTCTAAAGCCTGGGACCTTGGGAAGTGGAATTAGCTGGAAGGAATATCCTTCAATAGGAACCCTGGCATCTCATCATTCCTGGTAGAAAACATTCCAGGTTGTGATGAGGCACTGATATGAGCTCACGGACTCTGACGTGACCAGATTTCCTACAGCATCACAGTGGAAAAAATGCTGAGCATAATTACTTTTCGAACATGGGGGTGTGGGGGAAGAAAGAAGTGAGCTAAAAAGGCTTATTATCTCAGAGAGGTTTTAAGCAGCAGTGAAATGTGAAGGCGTGCGGTCACACCAGTTTCTGGTCAGGTCAGAAGCATAGAACCATGTCCCGCCAGGGAACTGAAGGCAGATCATTCCCTCTGAGCCTGTGTGTAGCTCTCAGATGAGTTTTCAATTTAAAAAGCTATTTAAAAGATCACTAACCTTCTAAGCCGTCAAAGGTTTAATTAAAATAACACTCATACCTTAAAAAGCAAGTAGCATTGATAGGAGACAGCCCATTTTGTGGTCCTTAGCTTTTGCCACACCGATGGTGATTTCAATCAACTTCATCCTTATGGTGTGAGATGTCCCTGCCTCTTGATGGCTCTAGTACCAGGAGAGTCTGTGAGTAGAGGTACCTCAGAGCCAAGGTCATTTTGTCTCTCAGTCTTATGAGAGCTAAGCACAGCCAAACTCACCTTTTCAGTTCTGTGACTGATGTTCAAAGGGCATCTTTAGACGACCAGTATTTAGGGGGTCTTCTTCTGCCACTCCAATAACGCTGATATAAGCTTGGGGTGGTTGGAAAGATTGTCTCATGTGAACAAGGTCCACCTGCAGTCAGACATCTGCATTATGGGTTTGTACCAACATGGCAATGTTTATGATGGAAAAATTGATGTATAACAGCAGCTACCATCAGAATTTGGAGTTAAACAAAGCTGAAGGCATCCAGCTAATTGCAATACTTAATTAAATACAAAGTAATTAAATTAATTACTTTGGAGGCTGTGATGATGACCTAAAAAGGAACTGTGGCTCCAGGTCCAAAATACAATGTCTAAAGGACTGGAGAGGTGGCAAATTCTAGTAGAGAGAACACAGATCTTGGAATTAAGGAACAGACACACACATCAGCCAAAGTACTTAGAAACTTAATTCCTGAATGATTTCCTCAGGTTTATCTGCCAAACTGCCTTTCAAGATCCAAGGCCCAGTCTTTAAAAATCAGCCACTCAGTAATACAAAGGCAGATGTTAATGTGTGTTGCTGTCGTACCCTGGAAAGGAGCAGCACTGTAAATGTGCATCATATGCCATGTTCTGGCAGCCACCAGTGACAATTATTTTGCTGGGGTGTCAGATGATTTTAGGATGGGTGGTTCTGAGTTCTGTTTCTGCAGGCTATGCCAAGCTGCAAGTGGTCATGTTGTGCAATGTAGTGGTGGACCAGATGTTTATGGACAGCCATGGATTTGTACAAAATTCCAGTGAAAAGGAAGAAAGCAGAAAATGCCTGTGTATCGAATGGTCATTCTTGTGCTTTTCCATAAATTGTCAGTTTTTCAGGGTATATCTAAGCATCCTTTGCATTTTGAGAGCTTTGCTTGATGATAAAAGTCCAGGATGTGCAGGTCAGTGCTACTTGTACCATTTGTGTGCCACTGTAAGCTCATTCTTGGTACAAGACAGGGATAAACTCTTGTCTGATGCAAAAGAGCAACTCTACTGTTATATCCTAAGAATTTGCAATGACGCAGGCCCCTTGGGTATGCTGTATCTCTCAGACAGGCAATCCCACTTCACCTTCCTCCTTGCACCCACACTGCAAGTAGAAGCACTTGCAAGCGTGCAATTAAGAGATAATGTCAGTGAGATAGAACATAATTGCTGGATTGTTTGCCTCTGTGTAACTACCATGCCAAAGCAGTGACGTTTATTTCCCAAGCGGAAGATGCAGCTTTGACCCTGCAATAACACAACCTTACAGTTATCTCCATGGTGGGTTTGGGCAGTGGCTGACATGCACGAGGGCATTTCGTTTTGTCTGTGGGCTTTGGGTGGAACAGTTGTTCATTGCTGAGCAGTTTGCATGCCTCTTGGCTTAGAGCGCACGGATATGCCAAGCTGCTGAAATACGATTCAGTCCCTGGCTCAGTCACAAGCCTCCTACTTTTCCCTGTGCTTGGCTGGCAACCTTGCAGGAGAACAGCCGGGCACGGTGGTGGCATGAGAAGACCTAAGGCTGGACAGGGAAGGCTGCACTTTTTACTCAAGCCAACAGGCCAAGAAACTTCATTATCCACCTTTTACAACCTGAGTTTGGTCACTTGTGCTTTCATATCACTTCTACCTGGGACAAAGAGGACAGCGTGTGTCCATTTGGGATGCAGAGGAGAATCACCATTCTTGTTGTGACCCTTTTTGGCAGTGTCAGAAAAAAAAGCAAGTATGGATTGGCCAGTGGGAGAAAACCATCTGTTTGCTCCCAAGTCTGAATAGATATTCCTGAGGGGAGCAGCTGTGGCAGTGCAAGACATTTGCCTTCCTCCCTTCCCTGATGTTACCACTCTCTCCACAAGGTCACAGAATAGACAGGTTTGCTGAGCATTCATCTGCTTCATGCAAAACCTCCCGGCCATGACCAGGGTTCTGTTTTTGTCTGAAGCTGCTCAAGGAGGTTTCATGATCCCATCAGCAGACAGAGAGGTGGGGTGGTGAATCCCAGGTGGCCGGCGATGGAGAGGAACTGGGGGAATCACAGCCAGGCCCAGGAAATACCTGTCTGAAATACCCTCAGGGATCAGAGGGAACATACCTGGCTGGGGTGGATAGGCAGTTTGGAAGATTCTTGCTGTGCAGATAGACACTTGGCTGAAATCCAATGGTGTCAGTAGGCGACTTTCACAAGAACAAAAAGCTCACAGTGTTTTTTTGTGTTAACTGTTTTCCCCTACTGAAATGGGATAGCTCTTATCTTTTCAAGCTAACTGTCCAAAATTAACTTCCTGAGAACACCCCCCACACTCCCCCTTGCCTAATTGCTACAAAAGCTAAAAATAAATGCACTGCTTTCCACTGAACTGCCTGTGCACAGGAGACAGGCTGCAGGGATGTGTAGTCTTTGAGGACTCCTACACAGCAATGCAAAACAGAGCGTGCAGATAAGACCTGTTGACTGGCAAAGCAAACCCTCCCCTGGCTAACTGTTGCCTATATCCAAAACATGACTCCTTCATGCTTACTCAGCCTATTCTCCTTTGCAGGAGGTGCCAAGACTCCCTTTACTACCTTGTTGTGTCTGCTTCTGTGCTTCTCACTCAAGAAGACCTGAGAGGCAACTACTCAGCTTAATCTCTGTCTGCAAACAGGGGCTGGGATTGACGTGCTTCACCAAGACCTGGCAGAATCGCCTGTCTGGGGATCCCATAATATTTCTGCTGTCTTCCTCAAAGCACTTGGAGATGGGGTCTTGTTTCAAAGCATGGCCAGAAGTAATGCGGTGCTTTTGTTGCCTCCCAGAGTTGGGGCTGAAGTAGGTAAGAAAACCACCAAATGCTACTAAAAATGCTTGTCCCAACTCCAGTTCCTGCATTTGCTTCTGCCAGAGAAAGGATCTGCAGGCTTGCAGCAATGACATTCTTGGAAAGGATCCTTTCTGGAACTTTGCATGTTGGAAGGTGGAAAGCAGAGTGCTGAACATGTAGAGCATTGTTTTGTATGCCAAAATATCTCACTGTGAGGTCTGCACTGTAATGCAAAGCCAACTGGCCAACTTCAGGAGCTTCATTGCTCCTATTTACAATGGCCCCTTGGCTCAGTCCTTCAGCGGTTGGTTCAATCAGAAGGACAAGGAGGGTTGAGTTCTGCTTTGAAAGCAACACATTACATGGACCTGCCTTTCCAAACTGCCCAGTGCACTTCCTCCAGACCCCTGACAGAGGTGGATTGGATAGGGTTTTAATGGTCAAAAGGCCACAGGAAGTGCAAGGAGGGACTGAGGTGTGTGGATCCAAAGCAGTCTGTGGGCTTCTGGCTCTTTAGCCCCCAGGAGATGTTTTTAAACTGCTCAGTCAGTGAAACAGTACCAGGGAGCCACAGGGAGAGGGAAAAGGGAAAATAACATTCTCCTCTTGCCCTGCAGATACGAACAACCATTGTCTGAGATGTTCAGTGCTGGATCTGAAAATTGTTTCTAAGGAGAGTCTACAAGGGAGCAAGATCTCTTGCTCATTGCGCAGGTCTGTAGTTTTGCAGGAGCACCAAGTATGCAGGACTCACCAGGAGATGCCCAGCAAAACTGCATTTTTGAATGCCTAAGTGATCCATCATTTGCTGGGGCTGAATATAAAATGGGTTATTGGGCTGTGGAGCTTGATTACTGAATGATGGGGATTTCAAGAAGTGATTCCTGTGTCATACCTTCCAGCCCTGTGCAGACATCTCAGATGCCTTCAGGCATCTCAGACAGGGGCCAGATGTGTGCCTTTAAGCAGCAGAATTGCACCGTGGATCTCCAGTGGAAGCTCAGACGTGTAGCTTGCAGGTACAGAATACAGAATACATTCACATGTATTTGAGTATTTTCATCCCTATTCTAAGCTACAGGAAATGAGACATTCTCATTTTACGGTTTATGTTGAAATGTGGGGCAAAAGAGGGAAAAGGAAAACCTTGGCAACCTGAAGACCTTCCTGATCTCAGACAACTCATGGACAGCTGTCTGGTTTTACCCTAAATGAGAGACTAATTCCAGTGAAGTTAGCAGAAACTTTGCATGAGGGTTAAAAAGAAGGATTTCAGCTTCCCAAGAAAACCCACTCACTAAAGCTCCCTAGAAATTCAAATACCAGATTGATAAGGTCAAGAAAAAGCAATCTTGGCTGCTTATGCAAAGGCTAATCACTGATCTTTTGTGCTGGTTGTGTGTAGTATCTGCATCTCGATAAAAAATAATCCTGTCATCAGCTTCTGTTAAGAGAGGGTGAAGGGAGGAGTTAGCAAGAAATCTGGTGCCCTTCTCCTAGCAAGGGATTCTTGTGAAGCTCTGGCGCATCTTACCAAGCATCATGGATTTTCATTTGCTTAAATCTGAACTAGTCTCCCTTGGGTTCCCTTTATAGCCCATGGAAAGGAGTCAGACGCTGCTGAAGAGCGGTTCCTCTGGCCTATTTTAGGTTGGAATGAGTCACTCCCTGAAAGAACCTGTTTTTCCCCATGAACCATAAGGGGAGTCCAGGATGGCTAGCTCAGACTTGTGTGCCTGACTTTGAGGTGAATCCTGTCTGGTTTTGCGGGGTTGTGTTTTACCGATTATCACTGCCTGTGCTGCGTGGATTGCATTATTGCAAGTACAGATATGTTTCTCCATTGCCACAGCATCAGAATCAGGCATCGCATACCAGGGTTTGCCTGATAACTATTCTGATCACAGTGCTAGTGGCTGCCAGGGTCAGGCTGGTACTCCAATATAGCTAAAACTGTCACATTTTGTGTGAACAGAGATATAAATGGGATCTCAAAAGCATTTCTGTTACAGTGGAAGTCAGGAGAGATGTTATGTCATAGGGTGAGCCCCCTGCATCAAAAAGACTTGTGACAGGAGGCTAAAAGCAAGTAACAGACAAACTCATCTGTGTGTACACAGCAAATGGTGTGAAAAGAGCTAGTCCTCCTCAACTCTCATGTCTGCTGGTTAATATCTTCTGTGGCTCCAGTCAACCTAATTTATTCAAGCAAGAGTGAAAGGAGTATCTGATCTGGGAATGGTAAAGAGAAAGGATTACAGGGTCAGTGAGGCTCCCATGGCAGGGATGTACAGGCAACTTCCTTTAGTATTCTTGTATCTAGTGTTAATTGTAGGAAATAAAAACCATTTGACACATCTGCTCTTAGTTACTTGCACAGGCCCAAATTTGCCAAATCGTTGTCGAAAGCTAGACACTGAGGCTGTCAACATGCATCTCCTTCTGGATTTAGTTTTGCTGATGGAGATGTTCCCAACCTCCTCTTTCTCCTCCCATCACCCTGTGTCCTGACCCTGTCACCTCGAATCTGCTGCTGGTTTGCTCTGAAGGCCAGTGCCTAACCTGTTCCAGATCAAAAGAGCTACCTGAGTTAAAAACATACTATTCCTCTTAAAAAAGGCCTTTCCCATATCTTTGGCAGGTGGGTTTGTGCTGGAAGATGCTGCATCCCTTCAGATGCTAGTCTTCAGCTTTCCCTCCAACATGAGTCAGCGCATGTCAGATAGTGTGGATATCTGGAGGCTTCTCTCCTGCTTGAGCTTCTGGACTCTAGATTTGCTGATCTCCCAAAAAAGAAAAACTTTACCCAGTGTTGGTGATAGTGAGGGTCTTGAGATGGGTTTATTTAGCTGTCAAGCAGCTGTGGAGTCACTGCAGCCTGGCATTGTGAGCTCTAGACATCTGGCCACCGTGAGGAGGAATGCCATGATGCTGCTGTGGAGCAAGCATCTCCTGGCATCCCCAACCTTTGCAAAGAAGAAGGTTCCCCAACATGTTCCCATGTTACAGACTCCTGCGGTGTGTTGTTGGGGCTACAGCACGGCTAAACAGTTCCTTTTCGATTAAGTCTGAGGCACAGAAAAGGATGAGGCAGCTCAGACTGCAGATAAAGCTCCAACTCATGCACAAGACGTATGCCATATTCACTTCAACTGACCAATGACCCAGATACACCAGTTGGGCTGGTGATAAACTTTCCTTCTACCATCCAAGGTCCATCCCAGCCTCTTACTGTTGGTGATACTGTGATTTTCTTCTGCATTTCACCAGCGTAAATAACCACAAGAGGTAAAATGATGGACAGCCCAGCCACGAGGAGATGGCCACCAGCCATGAGGAGGTGGCCACCAGCTACTGGCATCAGAAGCAGCCTGGAGCTATCAAGGTAGCACAATATAAATCAGGTTCCATTAACTTCCACCTGACGATGAAATGCTCCTAAGCTCAGGTCACAGTTGCAGATGCTGACAGAACCCATACAAACTCAGTTCACTTGTGGCAGCACTGAGGGATGTACATGCCTAACCTAAGCCAGAGGTCATTTTTGGAGGTCTCTCAAAAAGCCCACCTTAGCTGCATACTTTGATTCTGTGGCTCAAACATCCTTTTGCAGCTGGTCCATGGAGAACAGCCTTTACTACTTAAAGCAAGCTTAAATTTGCCCCTCTGGACCACTCCATACCTCCAAAATATAAGTCTTTCCAATTGCTAATTCGCACAAGCTTTGGCAACTCCAATAAGCAGAAGCCACCAGCCCTCCCACAGACTCCTATTTCTGTGACATTGGCATAAGGACCAACTTATTTGACACTCATAACTTTACCTCATGGTAAAACCATATGAGAGTATGGAGAAGCAATTCCTTGGATTGTCAGGTACATTTCCCCCCAGAAAAATTGAAGGGAAGTAAAAAGAAAAAAAGAAAAAAAGAAAAAAAAGGAGTTCCTAAAAACCCAACCGCCTCTCTTAGGAAATAAAAGGTATGGAGATAGGAACAGGGTTCATTTTCAAAGAGGGGCTAATTGGTTTGTATATGCTCCATCAGCATTGCTGGAGGAAATCTGTGCATTATATTGCTTGTTTGGCTCCTTGCTTCCAATTCCTATTCATGTATGCGCCACGTTTGAGTGCAAATTGCAGCCGTTTCCATAAACTCGTCACCTCTTCCTCTGAGTGTGTTAGCAAAAGAGGGAAATCAAATGCTCTGCACTTTCCCTCAATAGCTCTTAGCACATGTTTTCACTTTAATCAGGAACAAAATGCTTTCTAAGTAGCATCTGATGCTACTGGTTACCTGCTTCCCTCTCTGGGGTTTATGGCCCACTGCATTTAGATAACGGGTAGCATTAGATGCTAATATGAAGGCAGGTTTCTTGAGATGAGGGTTGAAACATGGCTTAAGCACTACCATAGGGAGCAAAAGGTTTGCTGGTTTTGCTTTCTCCACATCATAATGATGCTGTGAATCATTTACAGGAGGGCAGTGTGTACATGCTAAAATGGAGAAGAGTTTTTGGGGCAAAAATGATAAAAATGGAGAAGACAAAGGGTTGCATAGCATAAAATTGGCAAATTGCCTCCCAGGTGATGTTGCTTCCTTGACCAAACAGGACAGGAGGGAATGAAGGAGCTGGAAGGAGAGGCATCATGTGCCTCCAGGCTCCCAGCGAGGCCACACTCCAAGGACTGGAAACCACCTGCAATTCCTCAGCCAGAGATTCCCATAGGAAGGGGTTGCTGCAGGCAGGGACTGTGCCAACACATCATGGCGACAAGTTTTGCCTCTATTTGGCCAGCTGCAAGGGGAAGGGAACAAAGCTTGGATCTCGAGGAGCAAATTAAGGCTATGACAGATGAGCTTTGGCACGAAGAGCTGCACTGGCTTCCATCTCTCTTGGCAGAAAAGATAATCCCCCACAGCTCAGCTGCTTGGGGTTAAAGCCAACCCACCCCCAGTTTGGGCACCAACCCCAGGACTAGGTTGTCCAACCATCCCAGGGCAGTGGGGCACAGGAGCAATGAAAGTATATGCAGGCAGATTGAGCCGAGCTGGTCTGCCAAAACCTTTTATTTCAGGCCTACAGCTCTCAGCATTGCTGCTGCAATAACTTCACCCTGGTCACCTTCAAACCAAGGAGAAACAAGAATTTGAGTCAACAGGCTCTAAAGGCCTTTTGAATCCCTCCTGTAAAGGTACTGATATTTAAGTGACTTTAATGGCTATTTATGCCAAATTTTCATTACTTGTGCAGTGTCAAGTGACTCAGTGAAATTACTCATTCTGAAATGAGGGGGTAAATCTGGTCCACCCAAATACAGCCCTCCTCCTCAAGGGAGCCTAAATGGACATCTCTGTGCTGATGGTAGAGGACACTCACACCTGCATTGGTGTGTGTGTTGGTGCTGTGTTTCTCTCCTGCATTATTTTGTTCTCACTTTGCAACAGCGGCTCCATCCATCCCTTTCCCTGGGGACTGCAAGAACAGTTTCGGCTTTTGGTTTGTCTGTGTGGAAGAATGAGGCTCACTGGTGCATTGCTGTGATCAACTGATAGTAACAATAACAAAATTAATACAAAAAATACATAAATTCACACACACACTTGTACATCAGAGACAAAACGTTTAAATACCCCTGTGGCTTTTAGGTACTTTCGGTCTCCAGCTGCTGTCTGTGCCTTATCCTGAGCAGAGCAGGAAAGCCCAAGCTTGCATTCCTGTTTATTTGCGAAGTGATCTCGTAGCCAAACCACCACCCCCCATTCCACTTTACAGGCTTTTTCCTTATTAAGGTATAAGTAGTTTATTCTTGCATGTCCTGTGCAAAGCCCAGATGGTAGCTAGAAAGGGCAGCCCCATCAGACACCCACCAGCTGTCGCCTGTAACCTCCACGCCAACCACCCCTTAAACAGCCTTTTATTGCCCGCAACTCTTTAGTTTACACTAACACAATGTTGGATTTTTTGGAAGAACAATGAAGTTTTGATCTGATTTCCAGGACTGCCTCTGGTTTAAAGAAGATTGTGGACGGCCAGTGATGATGGCTGCAAGTAAGCAAGCAGGGAATTATAGCCATTTCTTTTTTCTTTCTAACTTTGTATAAGATAGGACAGTACTTTTTAGCTAATGCAAGTAGTACCCCGTTTCCTCAGCTCTCATTAGTGAGTTATTCCTGTTAATCATTCAAGAAGAAGCGGGAAAGAAAA
The DNA here is from genome assembly GCA_009867235.2 of Psittacus erithacus. NCBI lineage: Eukaryota > Metazoa > Chordata > Aves > Psittaciformes > Psittacidae > Psittacus > Psittacus erithacus. Next base: position 109,613 of record WYDI02005227.1, on the reverse strand, counting down.
CTTCTTAAAAAAAACCCCAAACAACAAATCAAAAAGAAACTGACTGCAAGAGCACAAGGATTCATGGACAAATGCACATTTTTGCACATTTTTATATGTATTTACTTGTACTGGTCTTTAAAAAGAAACAACCAACCCTCTGTCTCAAGTTTTTTATAATCACTCTAAAGATGATGGTCATGAGCTCTGCTATCAGACTAATAAAGTGCAGTGGAGTCAACAGACCTGTCTCTGTTGACTTTAAGCTTTAGATCCTGCAGTAGAGAGTAAAAACAAGTCCCTTATCACAATAACAAAGTTGCTAAGGTTAATGTGGGCTTTTGATGCCGGAAATCTTTTAGGATTCATGTAATTCAGAGGAACAAGAAACATCTTAAACTCCCAGACATGCACTCTTTGATTCACTGTAATCCCCATAAATTTTAGGCAAAGCCATATGAGCTATTTAAACCAGGATGCATGTGCCCCATCTGAATCCTCACCTCCAGTCAAGGCTGTGTGCAGGCAAGAGGAGGGTGCTGCAAATGCACAGAGGCTTTTAAAGCTGCCTTTGGTTACTAAAGTGTTATGTCTTGGGCTGCTTTGTGTCAGCTGCTCGTATCCTTCCATTCTTGGGGGAAAAAGGAAGCTTTTCTTATTCCTGCATTCTCCATTGGAAAGGCTGGCTGGGCACACACACTGGGCGATGCTGCCAGGCAGGGAACATGCAGCCCAGGATGATATGCTGAGTCACAGAGATGCTGACTCTGCATCTCCCTTCTCAGCATCTCCTGCAGCCACATTTGGTGCCACCCCCTGAGCTTGCTGGGTTTTGTGGGAGCTGGTTTTAGGCATCTGCTCCTCATCATGGTCTATAGAGTGGTGATGTTTACCTCAGGGCAGTGGGTTCTTGGGGTCAGCAAGGTAAAAGTCATAGTGAGGGCAAGACAGCACCAAGCCCTGCATGACTACAGCCCAAGGCATCTGTTCCTCTTCTGATGGGAGGCTTCAGTGGAAACTGGAGCCAGGGGCAGATCTAAGGGAACCAGGCACCAGTCTTCACTGCTATAGCAAAGCAGCTTTATCAGGAGAGTTATGTGATAATGGAAATTATTAGCTAGCTGCCATGTTAAGTGGTTGGGAGTGAGTGGAATGACGAGACCTGAGTGGTCCTGGCAAAGACAGAGATCAGTCTTATCCCAAGGAAACACAAACCTGAAAGCCCTGGGGGATATTAATAGGAACTGTGTAAAATCTGCAGCTCCAGAAACCCTGCTGCTCTCAGAGTAATTAGCTAAATGTGAAGTGCTGTTTGCCTAAAAGCTGGAAATAGCAGCACTGAAGGAACATAGAGACATCGGTGCATTCATCAAAGCAGGCATTGCTAACTGGTGTTCAACGATTAAAATGCTTTGTCTGGAAATGCCTGTGAGTGTTAACTACTCCATTGCTGAGAGATGCCCTCAATATCACTGCCAAATGTCTAATTCTGGTCTGTTGGGACCTGCCTTCTCCATCCAGGTGCTTCATTCATTCAGGTGGTGGCAGTAACGCAGCCAAACTGGTTTTAATGCTGTGTTTAATTCTGAAGCCTGTCACATTGGCTTTGTTTGGACAATAACCAAATAAAAATAGCATCAGGATTTTTCCTGACACCTCCAAAAGCTGCAAAGAGGTCCCATTAAATTGACCTAATGTGACTGTGAATAATCCCTGGAGCATCGGAAAGGTGTGAGATGGTGACTCTAGACCATAGGTTCCCCTCTTCCTGGGGGGAGTAAGGGTGATAATTTGTTCCGTGTTGTGACTAATAGTGGCAGTGTTGCAACACTGGTATCATGGAGATACCAAGGTTTTGACTAACAGGACATTGCCTCCAGCTCTCAAGGAGGGACAGGTTCACCCTTATGCCTAGCATAAGGCTTGCAAAGGGGGTTTGTTAAATTTAGATCAGCCCCTATTAAGCTGGAGGATCAAACCATTGCAAGGATGAGTTGACATCTCAGGTCAGAGACTGAGCATCAGGATAGCATCCCTGGTTCTGAGGAGCTCTCCTAGCAGCCTTATGTATGGCTGTACAACAGGCTTGGATGAAGACCCTGCTTTATGAATCATTGTATGGAGGTTCCTAAACTAGCTGGAAGCCCAAGCAGAGCAGTGCAGTAAGAGTGATAAAAGTTTAGCCATGCTGAGGTGACACAGTGGATGGATGTGTGGGAAGCCAGTGTAGGAATCTCTGACTCACAGTTATGTTCTTGGCAATTGTCAGACATCAAGCCCACTCAAGGTGTCCTCACCAGGAGCATGAAAATGGCTTGTGGTCGTACCCAAGGAACAGCCTGAGTGCCAGAACCTCATTATCTGGAAACTGGGCATCTGAAGGCCAAAGACAGCAGAAGTGGTAAGTAAAGGAGTCAGCCTCTGCAGTCATTCCTCCCAGCAAACTGGTTTCCCAGAACAAAGGCAAATGTAAACAGGCTGCAAATGCAGCCAGATTATCTCTCTCCTTTTTTTTTTCCCTTCCTCCAGACAGACTTTGGGAGGCATTTGTTAGACCACAGCCACAGGATGCTTCAGCTCTGCCGAACACATCCTTTGCCAGCTGGCAAACCAGCCAAAATCAGTTGCTGAAAGAGGACCTGGTTTTGTTATTTTCTTCAGTTCTCACAAAAAAATGAAATAAGGAAATAACACCTTTTCTTAAGGCCTGATTTCCAAGAATTCAGTGTGTCCTGTTGTGGCTTTCCTACCTCAGCTCTGGTTAATTTGCCTCCCACTCTGCCCCTGTCTTTCAGACGCTGAACTGAGTTAAAGCCCAGGCTCCCCTTTGGGTCCTGTACTGTACATGGTGTCCGGCAAGACAGTAGCACAACTGCCCTGCCTTTTCTGCAACCTGAACAACAAAGCACCTGCTAACAACTTAACATGGCCGCAGCTTTGGGTCTTCTGTGGCTGCCGTCAGTGATTTACTTTAGCTGACTTAACAGCATTGCTCATCCCAGAAAGAAAGAATCAACAACAAAACCAACTAATCTGATTTTCTGTCAGATAATTCATCTTGACAGCACAGCTATCAATCTCCAGCCAGCTCCAGAATGCTCTGGCTAGAAGCTCAACTGGAGCCTGAGCTCTACCCAGAGAGGTCAACCCTGAAGCAACTGAGAATTTGTGCAGCCATGGATGGGGAGTGCAGTGGCCTTCCTTCCTGTAACTATCCTTTTAATTTCCCTTCTCTAATTATCAGAGCAGACATACCAGAGCCACCAGCAAGCCGAAAAGGCAGGCAGTGTTTGACTGGCATCATTTTTCCTTAGATTTGTGGCCCTCTAAGAGAGGGCTGGTTGAGTTTATTCCAAGGTAGATAAACACAGAGTTGAAAAGCTCTCAGGTCACAGCCTTGTAATTAAGACTCTTCTGCTCATGGAAGGGTCAGAAATAGGGCATAAACACAGCACCTAAGAGCTGGGCTGGAGGCAAAGCGGGCAAGGATGAAGTTGTAGTTGGGAACTTTTAAGCTCCAAACAAGTCAAGGACTTTCTCAACCCCCTAGGTCAAGTTTGGTGCTGCCTCTCTCCATGTCCTGTTCAAGCACCAAGCAGCTACCAGATGTGCATTGCTAACCTGTCCTTCCTGTCTTTCCTTGCACCTTGTCTGAATCATTGGTGCAATTTTCCTGGAAATGCTTAGGCAGGTATCAAGTAGCAAACTTTGCTTTGGGTATGGAGCAACTGGCTTTCTCTTCTTGACTACCTATTTTTGAGCAAAAACCCACAAGAAAAAACTCTAAAAGTCCTTACACCTGGAATAAGGCTTGCAAAAGAGGCTTATTAAACTTTGATGGTTACACATTCAAATGGAGCTCTGTTGGACAAAAAGATAGCTGTTGATGCAGACAGGCCAGTTTTTCAGGACTCAAAGGGGCTGTTGGTTAAATGTGGGAAAGCTTGGCAAGGGATTGAGCTCCACTGAGGAGCCTGATCAGAGAGCCAACCTGACAAAGGGCTCTGGCACTTAGAGAAATCAAGGTCTCTCCAGCCACTTAAAAGGAAAGTTGTGTAGAAGAAAGAACAAAGAGGCAGGATTTTTTTGTAACACAGACAGCCTTTGAATTGAAGAACCTGCACAGGGAAAAGAGAACTTCCTTAGGGGAGGAGGGAGAAGTGAATGGTTTAGAAGAGAAACCCTGTGCAGGAAGAGAAACATATAGGACATTTTGGGGACATATGGATAAAGTCAGCAGAATATAAGAAAAAAATGCCCTCAAAACCACTCAGGCAGGGAAGTGCCTGCAGATGTTGCATTGTTTTGTCTTTGCAGCTGCTTATTCCTGGTGCTACAGTGAAGAGTGATTGTGCTTTTTTTTGCTCCTGCAGAATATGTGCACTTGTACGATTCTGCTGCAGTATGACCTTAGGAGAGAAGAACAACGAACTCGCAATGTCCACAAAGGCTGGCCAGTGCGTCTGCACCACAAAGTCCCATTTCTGGGGCACAGTGGCAGAAAACACATCCAGAGGGGGTTTGGGGATCTCCAGAAAATCAGAACTACAGCCTACTTAAATGAAGAACCCATGGCAGGATACTTGTCCATGAGAGTTACTTGTCCATGGGTGGTTCAGTGAAGCTCACTAAATGGAGCTGTGCCAGGTGGCAATTTACACTGAGATACAGCAGCAAAGCTTACACGCTTCCCCACCATCACTAAAAGCCCTAGCACATATGGTCTTATGTCAAAATAAGCCCCTTTTCTGGCCCATTAATTCCATTTTGGCAACTGGTTTGAGAATGAGCTGCAAAATCTCTGGTCTCCCTGCAAGAGCTTGCTAGTAGCTCTTATACCACATCCATGCCAGTGAACTGCTCCTTTGTGAGTGGTTTGTCGATGCTGATCAGCAGCACTGGCTGAAAGTTTCCTTTTAAAATAAACTTGTTTTAAAGATTGGGTTTTAATTAAAGGAATTTTAAAATTGTCCTTTTTTTACAAATAGATTCGCTGCAATCTGGAAACTCCTGTTAGTGGAGAACAGACACTGAATGCTTCAAATCAAATTATGCCTATATAGACGTATACATACATGTGTGTAAATAAACACACACAAAGACAGGTTTACACTTTGCATAATAGTGTGTGTATGTATTTATATGTATGTAGATATATTTCTCCAGAACAAGTGGGCACACAGCTTTTCTTTGAAAAGGGGGAATTTTTCCACGGAGAATTTAGACAAAACCAAAGCTCTTCTCAGCGACCACCATTTTCCCCAGGACTGGGGAAATGTTGGTTGTTGGTTCCTCTTTCTTGTTGTGGTATTTAACCAGACATTGCTGCTCAGAAGGGTGGGAGCACATGTGGCCATGCCAGCTTCGAACCCTGGAGACTCCCCATTTCTTGGGGAACCCCAGCACTACACAACCCCTCGCACTACGAAGACCTTGTGTGCTCCTGCCTGTGTGCAGGGCTGGTGCTCACAATCTGGGGAGACACTATCTGGAAGGTCCAAGTCAGTGGGTTAAACCAGTGGTGGGCTCTGAGGTTCTGCTCATGGTACGAGGAGGGTCAACAGCTGTGCCTATTAAGTAGTCAGGTGACAGGGGATATTTCTGGGTTTAATGTGAATTTGGGTTGAGAAACACCAGAGTAAAAACTGTGCCTTTGAAAATTTACCCCTGTAGAGCCCAAACATGATTATTAAGGTGTGAGTGCTCAAATTCCTACCTGTCCACTCGATGAAACATATGTAGAATAGGATATAATGGGATAAAATAGAATGGAATGGAATGGAACAGAACAGAACACAACAGGAATAGACTATTTTAGTCAGAAGGGACCTACAATGATCATCTACTCCAACTGTCTGACCAACTCAGGGATGACCAAAAGCTATAGCATGTTATTAAGGGCACTGTCCAAATGCCTCCTAAACACTGACAGGCTTGGGCATGGACCACCTCTCTAGGAAGCCTGTCCCAGTGTTTGACTGCCTTCGCAGTAAAGAAATGCTTCCTACTGTCCAGTCTGATCTTGTCCTGGCTCAGGTTTGAACCGTTGCCACATATCCTGCCACTGGATCCCAGGAAGAACAGATCAGATGTGCCACTGCTTTGCTATTTTATGGCAAGTAGGGTGGCAGCAAGCTGTGAACAAAAGAGTTGTGGGAGGAAGGGAATATTTAGCTCCTCTCTTGTGTCGTGTTTGCTTGCACAGTTGCCCTCCAAAGAACACTGGCTTTTATTAGCGATCCCTGCCTGCAGTACGTGATCAGATACTGTCCATATGAACACCACATATCCGTTACAGCCCAGTGCTGGCTCCAAGCCATCCTTAGATGTTTGTTGTGCAAAGCAGTTTGGGAAGCCTGCAGAGCCTGGCAAAGACCTTATCACATCTCACCGGGGTGGATGGGGACCTGGAGGGCAGAGTCCCAATGCCAGATGCATAGCACCTGATATTGGGCAGAGGTGATGAGTATCCCTGAGGGATTGATGAAGGAACCTTGTTAATTTAAGGTCACATCCTCAAGAATGAATACTGTGTAGTGCTAACTTCACACCCGCAGTTTATGGATGTGGGATCCACAGCTTTGGCTCAAGTTACTGAAGTATAAATGTCTAAAAGTATAAACTCTTTATCAGGGACTGTACTGATAGGACAAGGGCTAATGGGTTCAAACTTAAACAGAGGAGATATAGGTTAGATATAAGGAAGAAATTCTTCACTGTGAGAGTGATGAGGCACTGAAATTGTCTCCTAGAGAGTGTTGCAACAGGCTCTGTTCCCAGCCCTGTACAGCTTGGGTTTGGATTTACCCCTTATTCCCTGCCCTTACTCCTGTAACACCCAGCAGCCCGCCTCCTGTTCTGCTCCATGATTGATGCTTATGGGAAAGAAAATGGGAAGAGGTGGGTTTTGGGAGGTGGAATTAAATGGATATCAGTGTTGGGATAGGAAGGTCAGCTGGAGGAAGTAAAGGTCAGGACTGAGCATGGATCAGATAACAGGTTAGAGGGGGGGAAAAAAAATCGACAGGAAATTCACATTTGTTACAGGAGAAAAGGAAGAAGCAAGGAAAGGGGATGAATCGGGTGAGGATACAGTTAACAGACAGAGAAGATGCGAGGTGGAAGGAGGCAATTTTTTCTTTCAAAATATGCAGATGGGTTTTACTGCAATGTTTCACCGACTGAAAGCAATTTCAGGAAATTGTTCCCGAGTGAAAAAAAAAGAGAAAGACGTTATTTTTCAGTAGTAATATTTCACTTCTCTTTGAAGCCTCTCTCATATTAACAAATTATCTGAGCAATTCATAAAAAACACCTCGGAGATCACTGTGGTCGGACAAAGTGCTTGTTTGGCCTGAAACAAAGTTGTTCTATTAAAACACCGATTTCCTCCTTCCTAGCTGGAAAATGTTCGTTTCTGGTTACCCTACAGCAAATGCATTTATTTTTTCCGGTCTGGCCTCCCCTCACCCCTATCAGTTATTTGTGCAGTTCTGCTTTTCAGCAAATTTACACAGCTGACAGCCGAGGATATGAGTACCGCAGATGGGTGCAAGAAGGAAGTCCTGTTAAGCAAGAAAGGTGATCATTAGAGTCTGACCAAACCTATTGCCTGTAAATATTAGCAGAGCGGAGAGCGTCTGTTACATGTGCATGACCATGCAGAGGGAGGTTGCTTTGCACTCTCGACGGTATCATTTTAATCCAACACGCAGGCGGTTGAGTTTGAAAGAAAACAGCTTTCTGAGCTCTTTTCCAAGTCTTATGTGTGTGAATAAACACTCCAGTTCACAGAGGAAGCTGGTGACAGATGGAGCAAGAGCTCGGCTCTTCTGCCGTGCTGGCCTGGGCTTCAACCATAAAACCACACTGACTTTACCCACTAACTAATGGGGCTCACCATTGCACGGGTAGTGTTCTCACCCATGGCTCACCAGTGCTGAGCCAGCAGCTGCGTCTCACCAATGCTTTGCATCCCCAGAAGTCTGACCCTTTGCTGTGCAGAAATACCTGAGGTGTCTACAGCCCCGCTCATAGGATCTAGGGCAGGGCAAGGAGATATGCGAAAAGGAGGAAAAGTTGCTGGCGCTGAGCATCTGTGGGTGCCCATGAGCTGGATAACCCTGCTGTGGGCATTTTCCACTGTTGCTGCTCTGAAAACAACAAACAAACATAGCTTGCTGCAACAACTTGAATTTATAGTGACACTCACACAGCTCGTAGCAGCGCATGTCCTCAGAACTGTGTTTTTACACGTCGATACCTGCACCAGTTCCTTGATTCCTCTTGTTTTCAGACTGGCTGCAAAGCAGAACCATGATCACTTGAGCAGCAGTTTATTTTTGAGCATCACCTCTTGCTTTCACATAAACTGCCTGACTCCCAGCTGAACCAGGAAAAACAAACAGCACACAGCAAAATCATCGCTGTGCAAAACTAAGAACAGCCTCCCAGGGATTTGCCAGGCGGACTTTGATTTGCATCTCTGGTTGCAAACATACAAATTTCTCAGGCTGGTAAAACCTCTTTATTTGGTGTAACTGGGTGGGAAGAGAGGATTTAATCGTATTTAAGCTGCTGAAAAGTAATGGGGTGCACAGTCACGGCAGCAGAGGCTGCATGCTTTTGAGCAGCATGTTCAGATAAGGATTTACTTAGGAGTGGATTTCTCTGCAATTAAGTTTCTCTCCCTTTATTTATTACACATCTGCATTATCCTCAGCTCACAGAACCAGTTCACATCCAATTCCCAAAGGCTGTAGAGAAGATCGCATGATTTCACTTAACTCCCTTGCTCTTGAGGCCACTCAGGTGTTTACGTACTGCACCCAGTGCAGAAGCAGTTTCGGTTCTGCAGAAATGCCGCCCAGCTTTCTCCACCTCCTTGGACAATCCTGTCCTAGCCAATGTTTCTTTCTTTAAACCAAACCTCTCCCAGGTCCTCAGCTTCATAGGATTTTATTAATTGGAATTTATTTCTAATGTGCTCAAAACCTTTATGATTAAGAGTAGTCGTTAAAAAAGGCAAATGAGACCATTGTATATGGTTTTGTTTCCCACCTCCGGAATCTGGGAGCTTGCCTCCTGATTTTGCACTAATTGGACCTACATGTGCTGGCAGCTGTGCTTGAGGTGTGATTTTGCAGGGTATAGAGTTTGATATGCTCAGGCAGGGTCAGGAGGAGCATGGTCCCCAAGAATGGGTGCTGCCATCCCATGGGGTGCCCAGATGCCAACACCACCCTGTCCCTGATGCCTCTGGGAGTGGAAGGGGGAGGTTATAGGAAATGGTTTGCCTTGGGGCTATCCATCCATGTTTATGCATACATGTGTGTGCCTGCATCGCACACACAGAGCATCTTACCAGCATCCCCATGGGGCCTTGGCTACAAAAACAAATACAGGGAAGCTCAGAGGGGATGAAAATCCCAGGCACCTGAGGCCTGAACCCAGGCAGCCTGTGCCCGAACCTCATTTTATTACACTTAAATGCACAGAGGAAAACACCCTCAAACCCTCACCCAGCACATTTTTCCCTGCAAATAACCTGTGGCACATGGGCATTTGCAACTCTTATTTGCAAAACAGAGGGAAAGCAGCTGCAAAGAAAAGGGGTAGGGTGGGGTGGTAAATACATTTTTGCTTGCTTTTTGTTATGTACCCTGGGTTACATGCCTGCCAGTGCTGTGAGCATGGTGGGCAGCGTTGCAGGTCCTTAGTTCCGCTGCTAAATGTACAGCTCGTGATAATCAAGAAACAAAAGCTTTGTGCCAGGGTAGTTTATATATTCTAGGAACTGCTCCAGACTATCCCTGCCAAAGCTCTCCTCTGGTGGCAAAGTCTGCATCTTCCCTGGAGGATCGACGCTGTGCTCTGAACCCTTTCAAGTACACACAAGCCCTTGAGGTGAGTTTGTTCTCCCGACACAAAACACCGTGCTAGTGGAGTGGTGTCCCTGGGGTTGCTTGGTAAACATCTCCTTCTGCAAATATGGCCTCCGGGCACCGGCTTGTGGTCCCAGCTGGTTTTAGCTGCCCTGATTGTAGATTCCCAAGACGGAGCAGGAACGGTAATGGACGCTGAAATGGGTAAGGAGTGCCAGGAATGGAATCGAGGATTAAAGAGCAGACGTTGCCTCCCCAACCAACTGCTTCTGCTCAGGGAAAATGCAGCTTCAGTCAGGCAGCTGGGGTGAGCGCCTCCTCTGCCATGGAGTTGGCAGCTCCCCTTCTGTACCCCTATGATTACCTGACAGCTGAATCATGGGCTGAAGGTGCCTCGTCCCTGTCAGGGCTCAGCCTTTTGCCATTGCACATGGTTTACACCTTCCAGAGTTATTCTAGGGGAAAGGCAAGGAGTGTGATCCCTTGAAGGAGCATCCAAACCGTGCTGCAGCCCCACCATAGCTAAGCTCCATCTCTCAGATGGACACAGATGCAGCGCTGCTGCCAGGACAGTGGCTGTACCTCAGCATGTGCCTGCAGCAGCCAAGTGTGGGAAACTGCAGCAGTTTTGGGGGTTTAGCAGCTCCAGCTGCTTATTAGCTTCAGCCTTTTCTCAGATATGAGGAAAAGATAACACAACAGCTTTCCCCAGCTGCTGGCAGGAACTGGGCTGAACCCAAGAGCTCTCTTCCCAGAGGACTTCAGCTCTTGCCTGTTCTCCAAAGCCAGGAGACTTCACAGGTGCTCAGCACCATCACACCCAAACTACCTTGCTTCACCATTCCCCCACGTTCCCCACCCCACAAATCTGCAAAAGAAAACTTCCCTTTTTCTTTTATTAACAAAATGGGAGGAAGGGATAGGAGCGTTTTCTAGCCTTTCTGGTTGCAAACCAAGGTAAACTCTTGCCTTTGAGTCTGCAGCCAGGCAGACTGCAACAATAACATCCGCAGAAAAGGGTGTGCTCCCATTCATCTCAATGGGTGTTAACTTGGAAGGGTAATTATGACCCCTGATGCCAAGAGCTCTAGCCATTTCACTGCTGAATATCCCAGCCCATAAATAAAGCCTCTGGCTGGCTGTGCAGAAACCTGGGTGGGAGGGAAGCCATGTAGCAATGAGGCGTCGACTTCTGATTGTGCCAGGAGTCTGAAACGTTTTGCTTCCCACAAAGCCTCCAACCTCTCTTCAAGCCAATGCCATGACAAAGATGTCCTGCTGCCCTGGAGGAGCAACCCAAAAATGGGAGCGATGGGCCCTGAGGAATTCACTGGGGTTTCTGCAGAAATGGTCCAGCAGCAATACATTCAGCTCAGCTGCACGAAGGAATGAATGTCTGGTGGACACCTTGCGCTGGGTTTCCCTGGGTAACTCAGCTGGCGTTAAGATAAATGAAGTCCCAGATGAGGAGAGGAGGGAATGGGGTGGAGGTGGATGTGGGGAGCCCATCCCTTCCTTCTGACCACGTGTTTGCGTCTGGAGCCCCTGGCTGAGGTCAGGCCCTCAGCAACCCCGAAGCTGCACAAAAAGCACATGTTTTAATAATCTAATTAGCTGAGACAGACAAATAGGAGGAGGAAAGGAAACCTGCAGAGAAAGGGAGTGGGTCAGGCAGAGTCAAGCAGGCTTTGCCACTCTCATGCCCCTGCTTCTGCCGGGCTCTGGCCGTTATCTGAGAGAAACAAACTACCCGCCAAAATGCAAAAATGAGAATGGGTACACAGCCACCTTCCGAGCACGGAAAGGGGCATGATCTGCCCCAATTCATTAACTCTGGAACCTACTGATAACAGCTCAAACCAAGGCTCTTTTACTTATTTCTGCAATAAAAGCATGAGTAAAGAAGGTAAGCTGGTATATCACTGGCATCTCATGTCCCATAAAGTGAGAGCGGCTCATCCTTCCTTCTGACATGAATTGTCTAGCAAAGATCTGAAGAACTGGCAAATTGGATGCCAATTTGCTCCAAAGGGCAAAAATGGCACAGGCCCTTGGTGATGTTAGTACCAGAAATAACCCATGCTCCTTCAGCTGCTCTTTTCTATTACTCTTGATGTTTCTTATGGTACACCTCAGTTGGGCACAGCTGTATCTAGGTTAAATAACTCTGTGCTCATCTACTGAAAGTAAAAGAAAGGAAATTAATGACAACAATAAAATAAAGCCAAACCTCCCATTTACAGTCAGTGCTGCCTCTGCCCAGTTAACCCTTGTTTGGTTTTGTTTTCCTGATAGCCAGGGAAGGTGGTTTCCTCTTAGTCTGTGCTGTGCTATTTTAGTTTTCCGCTCTGAAATTGCCCCTCTCCTTACAGCAACGGGGAGGCAAAAAGCAGCCACTGTCTATCCTCCTTTAATTCCACAGTCGCCATTAATAATTTAGTTTCTGCCACGGGGGTGGCAGACCCCCCCAGTAAACCACTGCTATGGCTGGGGCTCTAGAGGTCTAAAAGGCATTGCTAGTGGTACACTGCGATTCACGGCTAATGGATCAATGTCAGGATTTTAATCACGTAGAAGTCCCACGGATGTTAAATATGAGGGTGAGCAGCGCGTATGAAAAAGGCCCTGACTCATTTTGTCCTAAGATAGATGTTGAAAATAAGGCAGTCTAGGTAGCTGCTGGGTTTTTTTCCATCGTCTATTAGTACAGTATAAATGGCAAGCTACTGTGTCTATACTCAGCCATCGAAAGTGAGGGTGAGCTTGATGTCCGCTCCAAAGACATTGGTCCCCTTCCAATGGATGCCTGTCAAGTAAAGCTCCAGACTGCAGTGTGTATGAGCTTGGTGCACCTGTTAAGTGCTATTTAAACAGAGAAATGCATAAATAGCATCACCCTTACTTTAAAGAAGAGGAAATGGAAGTCCAAAATTAAGCTTTTTTGCTCTAAGTTGTACAATAAATGCTCTGGAGACCTATCTGTATGTAAATTTTGCACCAAAATAAATGCAGTTGTTTTTTGCACTGCTTGTCTCATCAATGCAAGTGTTGCACATTGGTCTGAAAACCTGAGTTTTGTCCTGCTGGTGAAAGTCAATCTCTGATAAAACTCAGTCATTTTTATTTCAAAATGAGTGTCCCCCACGCAGATCTGTGCTTAAACTGGTGGGTTGGTTCTGGCGGGAAGTTGAGCATGGCTTATCCTTCAGAAACAGGAGCTAAATTCTTTGTGAGCTTTCCCTATAAGATCCTCCATGGATATTTAGGGCTCTTAAAGGTAACATCCCTTAGGCTGTTCATAGAGTATTTTTGGTGGGGCTGGAGTGTGGGGAAAGCACTCAGATTCAAACACATGTACTAAACATCACGAGGTGGGTTTAGAGGTAATCTGGTGATAGATTTATCATTTTCTTTCCTGGCTGCACTGGCTGCTGTGGAAATTGTGCCCAAAGAGGAGTCAGGCCCATCCCATCTCCTTTGGGATGCTATTCAGAGAACTATTTCTGGCCTTGAGTAACAAGGGAGGATGAAATCTGCATTTTGTCAGGCTTTACATCATGATGCTATAGGTCTGATCAGCCCCAAAATGCCTTTTGCTATGCCCTTCTGCTCTACACACTCAGAATTTGGGCTTGGTTTAAAAAGAGGCCAAAAACCTGCCTAAATGGGCTGCTGTCTCATGCAACCACAAGCCTTGTCGGTCTATAGCATCTGCATGACTTCCCTGTTTCTTTCTACCTATAGGACCTAGCTGTCAAGAGCTGTAGGCCCAATTCAGCAAACACCAGTGGGTGCAAGCATGTTCATACTCTGATTTCTCCATGAAATCCATTTGCGCCTCTTGCATAGGGAAGATAAGCCTCTGTTGAGTTACTGATGCAGCTCAAGCCTCATCCTGTACTCAGCAGGAGGAAAGGAGGGAGTCTGCTGATGGTCAGATTGCTGGGAAATGCCATTTAATTCTCTTCTCTGCCTTTGTTCTGGCCCAAAACAGCAGCAGTCTTGTAATAGCGCCTATGGACAGAGCCCTATGAAGAAGAGAAATCCTAGAAATGTTGCAGATCTTATTGAAAGCAGCAGAAACCACCTCCAATTTCAGAGCTGTTTTCCAAAGGAAAAGGGCAGTGAAGGGTGGTAACTGCCCACATTGCTTTGAAAGACAAGGAGCACAAGCTGTCCAACAGCTTTTTATGCCAATTACAAAATCAGCCCCTTCTGATGTTTTTCTTTCATTGAGTCAGAAGAAAGAACCCGCAGGCTGCCCATCTCCCTTTGGTGTTAAAGAGTTTGGTTGGTGTCAAGCAGCTGTACCTCTAGTTGGGCCTTTATCTTTTGTTTTGTTATTTAACAAGCCCAAGAAGCCAGAAAAAAAGGTGCAAAGGATTGTACAGCCTTCAAACACAGGTCAGAAGATGCAGAGGAGATCTGAGGTTCAGCTTCCAGATATGCCTTGGCTTGACTAACTTATAGCAAAGTGGGCAACTAGAAAAGGGAGCTCAAACAGCATAACACACTTATTGTCCCTGTAAAGTGATTTGTAAACCTATCCTGGATGTGGACGGGAGGAAGGAGCTGGCCTTCAAGTCCACAGACTTCCTGAGGGTCTCCAGAAGTGAGAAGGTCCTTCAGAAAACTTGTGTGTGAAGAAAATAAGACAAAGGCACTGCAAAAATGAAGCAGTGAGGTAAACTGGAACACACAACTGAAACTGCTATGTTGTCTGCCTTTGACAACTCTTCCTCATTTCCCCTCCCTCCGCTGTCTCCAGGGAGGCAGCTGGGGCTGTCACGCAAACAAGGCAGTTAGGATGAGAAACGATCAACTGTAGAGCTGGTTGCTCCTTCTTGCCCTAACCCCTCATGCATAGTTTCCCAGCCTGATAGATGAGGGATGGGATACCTCCAGTAGACACAATAAGGATTTGTTTATCAGCTGGCAAGGACCTTGTTCCAAGCAAGATGGATGAAAGTGTTGTCCAAGGTGTCAATGGGAAGCGGTCTTCATGATACATGTCCAGTACAGTGCTAAAAGATTTAGTAGCTTGTTGCTGCCAGTGTAGATCTACAGACTGGATGCACAGTGTGATTGGGCAAACTGGTAGGGAAAAAATAATGTTTTGCCAGGGTGAAGTTTGTAAGTCCTTAAATAGAGCTATCATACAACAAGAAAATGTTTTCACGGTGCAGGAAATCCAAAGGACAACTATTCTGGGTTGTAATGATGTCTGAATAACATTACAAATCTCTTGTACTTATCCCTGAATGTACATGGAGAAAGAGATGCTCCTGGTATACCTAGATGGACCAAAATGAGTCAAGAATCTCTAGCATAATGCTCATTTTACAGGTGAAGAATTGGATGTGTAGATTAAGGGGGTTTTATGTAGGGAAGTGTCTAGGAAATGATCTTTTGGAGTGAATTTAAAATTCTATGCAACTTGTAGAGCTTGAGACCATTTCCAGATCAAACTATGGATGTGATCCTTCACTTTAAGTCCTGGTTGCTTGAGGGTTGGGATAGGAATCTAGTTTGAGGCCCTTTTTACCCCACAGAGGCTGTCATGGAGGATAGAGACATGAAGGGCAGCAATGCAGCCATAGCCTATGTGCATGGATATAAGGTGTTCTGAGGCTGGACCAAATTTCATTACCTCAGATACTAGAAGTGGGGTTGTTGGATGTCTTCATCTGAGGTGCTCATGCTGGATTCCTTTTACAGTCAACATAAGGGAAAGCTCATCTGACCTTAGTTGGCATTGCACTTAGGGTGAGATGAAACCCTGGTTTAGGGTGATTGGTGTGGGTTGGAGAACTTCTGTAGAGATTAATTCAGCCTTCATATGGAGTAAATGCATTTACTCTGGGCGATCATGGAGTTCCAGTCCCTTTCTTCATGTAGTCAAGTTCTAAGTGACTTGCCCAGAGCAGTGGTGAGGCTGGGAGACAGACCAGCACTCCAAAGCTGCAGATTTAAGGCCCAGAAAACATGTTTTCCTTCTAAACACAGAGGTGAAGTTGACTGGAATTAAGAACCTTTGTCCTCTGGGAAATGTCCACATTTGCTTCCTATCTATCATTCCAAAGCTGAACTAAACCATAAAATTTTAAAATGTTTGATGGAACAAGAATGCATTCAGTCTGACATCACTGAAACATTTCACTTTGATAATGTCAAAACCGAACAAAACAAAGTCACATACAACATAAATCCCAGCACAATAAATTATAACACACATTGAAAATGCTTCAATTAATATTGCAATACAATACAAAATGAATCAAAGCAAGTTGAAACAATGTCTCTCTCTGTCACCAAAACAGTTTAACATTGTTGAAGTGAAACTGAGGAAATGCAATTTGTTAAAATGCTTAACTGAAAGGTTTTAATGAAAATTTATGTGTTCTTGTGAATGTGTTTTAAGATGGATCTTCTCAAAAAATAATGTTGAGCAGCTCTGAGATGCATGGGGTTTATTTTTCCACAAAATAAAGTTACTTCCAATTATTGGCAAGACTTAGAAGTCATAAGGTGTTTACACCTACTCAGCTGGTAGAAGCAATTCCTTAGACCCATTTTAACATGACAAAAATCCATCTTTTTCAGAGGTGGGCTTATTTCTATGTTAAGTGAAGAAACTGCTGCGTGTACCATGGGCAAAAATTGTAGGGGAAAGGAACTTCATTGCACTCCTGGACCAGTCTTTCAGGAGGTGAGAGCTTCGACACTTCCATTACCTGCAACAGGGACAGCCGAGTCCTGGTTTGACATTGTAAAAGGCAAAGTGACACCTTTTCAGCCTCAGCAAGTGCATCATGAGGATTTGCAAATGCCAGCCTGTGGCTGGGTGTAATGAGTCTGCAGATCTCATCGGAAGGAGGCTGATGAATTGCCAGGTGGCTGGTGATCTCCTGGAGTGGTGGGCATGGTCACATCGTCTTTGGACAGGGAGGGATTAGAGTCACACTGCCACACCTGTGTGAACCAGTGCCCAGGTAGAGTAGATACAGAGAGAGAACAGGATCTGTGGTCCATGTTACGCTGCTCCTCTCTTGGGCCAGTGTTTTTTCATACCCTGAGCACTGCTCTTTACAAAGTAGATGTGTACTGGGCAGGTTACTGTGCATTATGGATTGATGCAGATCACCATCCAGGACTGGCCCTGCTAAAGTCCTGGTGCTAACAAAGCAGACAGGACTTGGAGGGTCCCCCATCGACTTGCAGAGCACATCGGAGGTTTGTATTTGAATGAAAGCTGTCCTTTTAGAACAGCCTTGAGTTCTCAGTTCTTACTCTCCAGAAGGAACAAGGCTGGAGAAGCCTGAAGACATAGTCTTCAAGGTCACAGTGCTGGGAGCAGAAGGCTTCAAACGGCTAAAGAGAACCTGTCTCTCTTGTAACATTTGTCCCATTGTTTCAGGGGCTGACCTGTGCTTGCAAAGGTCAGCCCTATGGTAAGTAATCCCTACCTTGAAATTCCCCCAAGCTCATCCTTTATAAATACATTCCCAAAGCATAGCCTGACAGCTGTAGGGAGAGGAGTGGAGAAGGCACCACATCACTCAGCCCTGTGAGCACTGTGGGAAGGCAAATTGGGGCAAGAAGCAGTGTGAGAGAAGTCAGGGTCCAGGAAAAGAGCCCAGCACAGTATGTTCCATTCCCCTTCTCAGTATGTTCCCCTTTTTCACAAGTTTTAGCCTCATTTTACCATGCTGTGGGCCAGAAAATGGATGGATTTTACCTGGAGTGCTTCTTCCTCACCTCTGGAAGCACTCTTTCATTTCTCTCTGCCTTTCTAGCCCAGCAACACAGCACCACACAGAAGCACCCTCCTTCACCTTGCCACCATTTCTCCTCCCCCCCTTTCCTCCTCTTGCTGTGGCTTGACACAGAGGAACCTGAAAATTCACTGTGATGTTTGAATCCCAGCCAAAACTGAAAGTGAGACCCCGCGACTGGTCCAAAAGCCTAAAAAACATATGGCATTAATTCTGCTTTCCCACAGTTCCTAAAACTGCAATTAAAAGCAGCCCCCACCAAACAGAGCCCCATAACTCAGCTCCATGATTTATTGGAATAACGAAGCTTTAAGGGAAAGTTGGCGAGGACCAGCAGGAATTCTGCACACATGGCCTGCGTACAGACAAGTTTATTTTATTAACATGCCACCGGTGGAAGAGCAGGATAAGAGAGTGACATTCCTTTGAGAAAGCTTATCTTTGCACTCATCCAGCTTCTAACAATAAACTAGTTCCTGTGTCTGCAGGCTGCAGAAGATGCTGTGCAGCAAGAGCAATCAAATGAAAGCTGGCTGGGGATAATCTGTCTAGATGCCACAGTTGTCCAGCACGTGAGCAAAGTACCTGCTTTTTCCCATCAGTAACAAATAAATGTGGCCCGTGAGATGCCAAAGACTACAAATCTCCTCTTGCCCAAGGAGGTGCTTTATCATGCTTGCTTTCTCAAAACCAAGGTCTTTCAACTCTTTAGCTGTTAGCAAACATGGAAGTTGATGTGCAAAGCTCAGATCTATGTTTTAAATGTAGCTCAATAGTCTGGGAGGGGAGTAGGGGAAAATCATTCTAGCTAAGGATGCAGATATCTGCTTGTCTGTCATTTTGGTAAAGCCTTGCATGATGATCCTTTCTAATGGCTAAATACAGTAACCGAGAAGAGGCACGATCAAAGAGTATTTGTGACCTGACACTTGCACGTGTCTCTAATTCATGGGATAAAGGCAGACTTTGGCCAAATCGAGTCTCAGAGTGATTCTGGAAAGAAGTACAGTGAAAAACACCTTCTTCGTTTAAAAAAAGGTATGAGTAGTAAGACCAAATACATCAAACCTCTGTTTCCTTTGCAGACACAGTCTCTGTCTGCTGTCCAGCTCTGGTTTCCACCTCCATACCTGCTAATACAGCAGTTTGCAGGAACACTGGCCTATCTGGTGTTTGTTACCATGGTTGTTGTGAAAGCTGTGCTCACCTACACCCCTGAAAAGGCAGCCCAAGGTGCCCCCCTCTCCCCCCCCCCCCATTCATTTGGTGAGCAGGACTATTTTGCATTGAAACCTGTTACTACACACCAGCTTGCGTAGGTGGCTGATGAAATTTTTGTAACAGACTTTCAGGTGCAGGAGAAGATTATATTCACCCCACGCAGAGCCTTAAGCTGCAAAACCTCGTGTCACCGTCTTGTAGAGCTCTTGTGCTGGCAGTTAGTGGACTGGGGTACTCCCCCTACAAAGAGAACATTTGCTGAACACCTGCCTTGATAGGGATCTCCAAACATCACTGCTGACGGGGAATTGTCACTATGCAACTTTATACTGGAGCAGGTGCAGCTGAAAGCTGGCTGCAGTGTCTGGTGATAGGAGACTGAGGTTGCTGGGTTCGCTTTGCCTAGCAAAACAAAAGTAAGACATGAATGGAAATAAGAAGCCTTTTTCTAATTGTCTCAGGAAAGAAGTTTTGGCTGACTCTTGGAGCCTTTCAAAAGGGGGAGTGGAGGATAGAGACCTGCAAGGTCTGAGGACGGAGTTTCTGGAAAGGACTAGCTGACAGGGCAGGGATGAATGTGGGGTTAGACAATTAAGCTTGGTAAGAGTTGATGAGAACAATATTCACCCCATCTAATTGCAGACATGTCCTCAGCTTAGTTAGTCCCTCAAGGTCCCCTTCATAGTCAATGAGCAGAAACAGATATGTGCAGGCCATGAGTCATCTTAGCTGTTGCAGATTACTTCTTCAGGCCACAGCGAATCACTCCCTACAGCCCATTGACTGTATTGATTAGATGTCCACTAACCTGAGCAGAGGGTATCAAACTTACAGCTCTGTAAATAGGTGCTACATCTTCAGATCTCTTGGAGAGCTGTATCTAAAAAAGTGGAATCACTGAAGATAGAACAGAAATGCTGGCGATTGAAATGATGTTGCAGTATTCTAGATACCAGGTCAGCATGCCTTCTGCTCATAACCTGTGGAGACAAGAAGGCTCTGGGGAGACCTTATGGAAGCCTTTCACTACTTAAAGGCTGCTTGTAAGAAAGATAGGGGCAGACTTTTTGGTAGGGTCTGTAGTGACAGGACAAGGGGTAATGGTTTTAAAATAAAGGAGGGGAGATTCAGACTAGGTATAAGGAAGATATTTTTTGCAATGAGGATGATGAAACACTGGCACAGGCTGACCAAAAAGGTGGTGGATGCCCAGTCCCTAGACACATTCAAGATCAGGTTAGACTGAGCTTTGAGCAACCTCATCTACTGGAAGGTCTCCCTGCCTATGGCACGGAGTTGGACTAGATGACCTTCAAAGATCCCTTCCAGCCCAAAGTATTCTATGATTCTATAAAATAAACCATCAGATGTGGGGGACAGGAAAGGGAGCCACACTGGCAGGGACTGTTTGACTCTTAAGTGTCCTTCATGGCATTCTTCCCAAAATCTTCAAGGAATTTCAGTTAATTTCCCTCTTGATAGAGGAAGACTCTAGGGCAGTATGGACCCTTGGATTCTCTTCTGCTCTCTTTAACACATTAGAAATATGACTTTTCACCTTTTCCTCCTAATCTACCATGAGTACAGAGTGGAGAAACTGCTGCAGCATTTTGGTGAGTGCATAGACTACAGGGTTAATTGCAATTGTGAGGGACAGAGTGGGGTTATTCTAAGATCTAGACCTCTTCTGCCAGACAAGATTACAGTGATTAATGCAACGGTGAAGAAGAATCAGGACAGAAAATTTAAAACTGGAATGGCTGTGATATTGACTCATTGGACAATATGCATCTAAGATTAAACCAGGATACCAAGGATATTTGTTTCTCATCCACTGCAAGTCAGCATCTTCATGAAAACTCATGATGTCCTGGTGCTTATCCGTAGGGCATGAGTTTATGGTGGGATGCTGCGGTTAGGAAAGCTTGTGTGATCTGTCAGTGTACAAGAGGAGGACCTGGTCAGTGAGAGGAGGCAAGGTCCTACTACCTCTGTAGGCAACATTAGTGAGGTGTAACTGAAGTAGTACACCCATTTGTGGTACCTGGACTTTTAAGTTAATTTTGCAAAGCTATGAAGAGTGCAGAAAAAAATGAGCTGAGAACTGCTGGATCTGCCACACAGTGTGTCTCTGGAGAAACCCGGATCTCCTGTTTATCAGAGACAGATATTTTCCACCTTCCTTTACTTGTAGCCCCTGTGCTTTAAAGTGTCCACATTGGCAAATTCTGGCCTGTTGGCAGCTGCTGCCTTTTTCCCAGCCTCTTACATGAAAATCTCAGGGGTAGTCACTGTCCTGCCAAGCATCCCAGGGCCATAGACTGCAAACTGCCACCCTGGAGCAGCAAATCTCTCACAGCACAATGTTCTCCTGTTGAACAGACAAGGCTAAAATAAAATACAGAGGTCTGGAGAGACACAGTGTGATACAAATGGAAATCAAGGTGCAAACAGATGGTGGCAATGAACACGAAGAGGGCCTGCTCCTTGACATCTTCAAAATAGGTTTCAATATTTTCTAATATATTGCCTAAGCCAGCAGATTTTGGAGATCTCTGAAAAAAAAGATTCCCTTTACTGTTCTTAGTCACCTTTACAGACTCTTCTCAAATAGCCTTTATACCTACCATTACTCACAGATCACAAATGGAAAGCCACTAGTTTGGCAAGAAATTATGGGAGCACAAAGGAGAAGACCATGATGCTCCCTTCTGACTTTAAGTCTGTAGTATAATGGAATAGTGCTTGCTTTGCTCAACAGAAAAAAAAAGCAAATAATCAGAAAAACATGGCAACAGGATGACATAATACTTCCCAGAATGACCTCAAAGTCATAAATCAGATTCCTGAATTGTCAGCAGCAATCCAGCTGAACGGCTAAATTGCCCCACCATTCAGCATATTTTATTAGCCGTTATTACTGCGCATTATTTATTTACAGAGTGCTGCACATGTAGACACTGCTTTACAGGTACATAAAATACCACCCCAAGGAGTTCAGTTACATTCAGGCACACAAATATGATATTCATTGCAGCAGCACTATGGGCTAACGGTTGTGGTACTGCTTCAGGTTTCTTGCTTCCTTTTTGTTTTTACTGCCCTGAAATCAAACACATTTTAAACTCTGGACTTTGAGTCAACCTGTCTGTCTGAGGCAGTATATGGCAGTATTATCTTAGGATCAGGGTGTCTGATGGGCTTATTTGTTCTACTAGCATAGCTAAACTTGAGGTTGCGAACTGATGCTTGAACTGGTTGGAATTTTTCCACCAAACTTTTTGTCTTTGATTGCTAGTGGGAGATAATCAAAACAGGGATTTTTGCACACAAACTGAGCACTTCCCCGCTTGGTTGGAAGGCAGACTTTGAGCTTGCTTGTGTGTTAAACTTGCTGTCCCTTTCTCCCTATTCTGGGAAATTGGGGTTGGTGGTGGTTAAAGCAAAATACTACATCATGGGGTTTATTTGTTTTCTTTCTCCATGAGGAGGAAAGAACCCCTGGTTTGCTTTAATCATGGTTTATCATTTTATCACTGCCTCCCAGGCCAGGAGGCTAAGCCAGCAATCCCCCAAAGAACCTTTTTGCCCGTGTGGCATAAGACGTGGATTCAGCTCCAGGTGGAAATATTTCGTCTTCAGATTCTACCATTCTTCCCTATGCAGTTACTGAGTGGCATTTTTTTTCCCAGTACATGATTTCTTCCAATAGCAGTTACTGCTGGGAGGATAGACATGGCAAAGTCACTTTCTCAGATCTCAGTGGTTTCTTATTCAGCCAGAGCAAGCCAAGAACATTTCCCACCATCAGCATCAAAGCACCCTTCTCCAGATGTCTGGAGGAAAGACAGCATCTGTCTGTCAGACGGAAAGCCTCTGCATCTCTCAGGGATGTAGGAGAGACTGTCTCTGAAGTTTTTTCTCCTTCTAGCATTATTACTCCAAACTTAGATATGAGAGGTTCTTTTACTGATCCCAGCCATTGCGAAGTGTTTCATGTGCCAGCGGAAATCCATGCGAACTATTAATTAATGACTAAATAGCTAATTATTTCAGTATTGGAAAGTATGCTAGACCCTCCCAGTCTGACCAGGTGCACAGCCCTGCCCTGAGGAGTTGCTGGCTCGTTTCTGATGGCATGGAACACGGTTGTAATGATGTGCTGAAATGCTGGGGGGAAACAGAAGCTGGGGCATCTGCTCAGGCTTAGTAAGCACCAGAGCCCAGTCTGACATGGCAAAAGAGATGAAAAATTATCACCCAGAACAAGGAGGTATCTGCTCACTTGTTTCTCATGGGCACAATAACTAAAGGCATCTTGAAGAGGAATGTAAAATAAGTGCGGGACATTTCCCGAAATATAAGGAAAGAAGCTATAAACGAATGTTTGGATGGTGAAGACATAAACCTGTAGATCTTCCCTACCTGGGATTAAAATCTTCCTTGGCCAAAATCTTCAACATGACCATGGCTAAATCACATCAATTCCTCATACCTGGGCTGCCTAAATGGGAACACCGACATCTCCAGAGGGGCAGTGCCAAGACAGACAAGAGCCATACTGGGAAGCGATAGTAGCCAGGCCTGGCAAGAGCTGCGGCAGGCAGCACTCCACACATGAGCCATGCCATGACTCGCACAGCCTGCCTTTTCCTCATACCCAGGAACTCAGTGATCTCCAGTCTCGCCCACGGCTGGAGAGGCTGCCAGAAATGCAACCCCAGTTGTCCCTCGGAGAGCTGGGGAAACGCAAGCGCATCTGGGAACAGCCTGAAACCACCGCTCAAGAAGTCATCACCGGCTCTTCTTCTCCAGTACTCTTCATTCCACGGGATAACTTTTAGCGGTGGCAGTTAACATGTGGTCCTCCTGTGGTGCTGTTGCCATCACACTTGTGCCCAGATGAAGTTGTGCAGCCCTGCAGACAAGCTCATCTAGATTTCTGATAACGAATGCTCTTCCTAAAGCTCTTGTTTTCCCCTGTGTGTCAGCAGCTAATGACAGGTAGTAAAAAGCTGATCAGACCTTGCCACAGCAGTACCAGCACCAGAAACAACAGGTCTTCCTGGAGGTACAATCTCCTCACCCTCAGGGTCTGTGATTTAATAAGATGGAGGCAAGAGTGTCTCTTGCACAAAGCCAAAGAGAGGTGGGCAGAGAGTCAGATCTTGGCATGTCTGAATCCCCTCGGGAGGAAAACATCCTCCTGGCTGGCACTCTAAAAAGCCACAACAAGCAAATGGTATGTAGCCCCAGAAGCCTTAATCCTGTAGACACTTCACTTTCCTGGTGTGAGCAGCCCTTGAGGTTTACAAAATTAAGCCTGCACCTGAATCTCTGAAGGAGGAGGTAACTATTAACAGTCTCTCTGCTAATAGAGCATGGGCATGCATGTGAATCCAGATTTTACAGGGCTGCAGTAGGAAAAAGCTAGTGTCAGGCCAGATGTAAGTGATATACATCTTCACATCGAGGCAGGAAACATCTCCATGTTCCTGCTAACCTTAGAAAGTAACTGCTTGGATTGCCGCACAGTGGATTTGTAGCAACAAGGAGAAGGTAATTAAATTACAAGGATGATCTCATTATTGTAATGATAAGGTGTCATTTAATAAGGAGAATACAGGACTGGGAGCTGAGAACTGCAGTACTAATCCTGGCTCTGGCTCCCAGCTCCAGTAGGTCACCTAAGGCCGGAACCCTTGCCTCAATGTGTTTTTGTGAAATACAAAGTGCAGGGAGACTCTGATGCTTGCAGAAGCTCTTACAACAAATTGAAGAACAACAGTAAGAATAAAAACTGTATTTCCCCCTTACTTTCCGTATAAAATCTCATTTAGCACATTTTTCCTTTATATAAGGGACAGTGAGTCTGTCTGGCACATGAGGCTTATGCAGAGCTTGGAACCAGGAGGTCACCAAAGGATATGCTAAGGCTTGATCTAATCCTCAGGTGCTTCCAAATGCAAGCCTGAATGACTGATTATCAGACCTGTTATGACATTCCTGGCACATTACAGCCTCACAGAAATAATTTCCCCAAATAAAGTTGGTTTTATTTTTATATATATATGCTTGTGTGTGTTTTTTAATCAGGAGGATCAGGATGGTATCAAAGCCATATCACAGAAAAGGTCAGAAAAAGTACAGTCTATTTTAATGGGGAACCTGGTCATACACTATGTGGGTCAAAAGTCAATTAATTCAAAGGATGTCTCTCTTGTATCTATACTACCCATCCATTCATCTACCCATCCATCCATCCATGCATCCATCCATCCATTCCTTTTACCCTCTCCCGCTCCCTCCTTCCCTCCCTTCCTCCTACTTTCCCTTTCTACCTCCCTTCTGTCAGTGCCAGCATCCTTTATACTCGGTAGTAAGGCAAGTCTCACTCTTCCCCCTTTATTTATTGCTTTCAGTGTGCTGCACATTTTGGGGTTTGAGGCTGGAAGACCTGAGGGGTGATGTAGGCCATGCCAGGCAGAGGGGCAGTGGCTTTACAAGGCTGCGCATGCTTCTGAAATGTTACTTCGTGTTGCTCCTAACCTTATCACTCAGCATGTTCCACAATGGTTATTTGGCATGGCAGCTTTGACTGCAGCCAAGGCTGAGGTACCAGGCAGGGTGTGCTCAACACCCACGATTTCCACCCTGCAGCCTGCCTCCATGATGAGAGACTCCTTGGACAGCATCATCCTCTCTCACAGGTCACACGGGAGAATACCAACTCCCTCCAACCTTCCCTTGCAGAGTGGGATGTTGTTCTTTTTCCTTGGCATAAGAAAGCTGGAGCATGGAAGGGATTTTTCCCCACAGCCTGACCTGCAAGCACTTAGCAAAGTCAACAGCTTTGCTCTCTGATCCCTTCCAGAATTACAAAAAGTGAAGACTAGAGCAGCATGTGTAACAGATTCCAGCTCAGTCCCGCAGCCTTAACCCAAAACAATTCTTTGCTCTTTAATTTTACCATTTGCTTCCGAGACTTACATGATGCTGCTGGTTTTCCTTTGTTTTTAAGCAACCCAAACACAGCGGATAAAAGTGCTGAGCTGCTTCTCAAGCATGCACCATGCACACACACAGAGTGCTGGGACACATCCATGAGAAACTCTCCTCCATTCAACAAACAGCCCGCAAGACAAAATAAACCACCAGAGCATCCTGTGATCAAGACTGCATTACGGGAATCCAGTGTTTTGATCTTTTCCGCGGTAGGATTCAAGGCTCCCGGGCTGCCAGCTCTTGGGCTTTTTTCCATTGCCCAGATCCTGGAATCTTTGCTTTAGTATTTTTTTACAAAATAGTATTTCTAGCCGTTGCATTTGGGGAGAAAAGCTTGAAAGCCTTAACATACAAGTTTTCTAATCTTTAAAGCAACCTTGAAGTCTAGCAGAGGAGCAATGACTCATTTTTTAATTGCCAAATATCAGCAATGTTTTTAATGCTCGTATTAGTATCACCATTCTACAGCAAATTTAGTTGGAATTGTAATGAGCTGTCCACAATCGACAATCCACAACTGTCCAATCCAAATCACAACCATAACAGGTTTTTCCTTCAACCTTATGATGATACCATAAAACACCTTAAGGAAAGTTGATAGAAGCTCTCATCTGCGCTGCTTAAAGTGAGTAATGTCAGGAGAAGTTGTGACTTTTTGATCTCCTGGGTTCTGTGTCCTGGCCCTAGACTTGGATCAGGCATAACATAAGCAACAAGTATTCAGAGTATGATCTGATGCTACTAAGCCCTAAATAACTATTTATGCTGGTTCCAGAGCCCAACAGCTCCAGCAGTGCCCGTTTCCATCCCTACAGCTCACATCACTGGGGGCCTGAACAGAAAACTTCATGAAACCAGTCTGTGAAACACAAGGCTTCTCTGTGTAGCAGCCCAGGATGGATTTCCCTCCCCTTTCCATGTGCGTGCGGTGTTTCAAGAAGGTTAGATATGAGCCGGACAATGTCTGAGCAATTTGAAATATTTCAAATGACTAATTTCCACCATCTTCTCCTCCTGTGCCCTTGTAGAAAAGCAAACCTTAAACTACTGCATTTCTTTGCAAAACTTGCAAAGAAAAGAGTCATCCTGTTTTCTGGCTGCTCCTAAGACCACTGGAATAAAATCAGTGTTTCCCTTATTGCTATTGCTATATGAAGCATAGCTGCTTTCTGACAGCCTCTTCAAATAGAGGGAAATGTCTGGTTTTCTTTAGTGAGGAGACAGGTCCAGGACTCCCCATTTATAGCATGATCTGGTTTAAACTTCGTAATATGTAACCCAGAGAATTTCCCCGTAGTCTTATTTTGGTTTTTCCTAAGTGGGAAGTGCATGGGTCCCACATTCGCTATTAATCACTGGAGGAACCACAAGAGAAAGAAAAAAATGTCAACAGGAGTTCCTTTTCCCTCACAAGCTGGCTTGAAGGTAGTTGTGGCTGGAGAGAAAGGAGTGAAAAAGAAGGGAAAATGACACAGCAAGGTGATTTAATAGCAATCCCAAACCAAGAGCTTGCTCCCTCCAGTAGTGTGGTAGGTACACAGGGAGACCCTTCACCCAACAGTGAAACCACAGTATGGGATACGTGTAGTACTGCCCTACTGTTGGAGGTTAAAAATAGTGGAAAATGGATGCCTCATTGCTGCTCATGGAGCAAAGGGATACCATTCTTCTGAGCGCATGTGCAGAGATGGAGGCATGGAAGAATGGATGAAGGGAAGGATGATGGAGGAGATACATGGCTTTACTCCCAAATGACATCCTAACAAGGCACCCACACCCCATAAAGTCCTGTCCCACTACTTCCCTTCTCACCCCAAAACTGATATCCCTCAACCCTCCTGCCTTTAAACTATTCCCATCCTGTACCTTCCCCAGTGTGAGTCTGCCTTTTCCAAGCCCGCTCACCTCAGCTGATGCAGTTCCTCTCCTCCCCCGGTTCATTTTCATTTTTCCCCACAACCACAGCAAATGATAAATGTCTTTGGGCAAGAGGGGAGAGGAAGACATTGAGATGGGGGGAAAAACCAGACACATAGCATTATGCTTGCACTTTGAAAAATGCAAGACTCTCATACCTGACTTGTCAATGGAAATATCATTAGCGCTGGACACTAGCAAAAGTGATCTCTTGCCTCAGATGAAAGGGAACAGGGGAGGCAGGAAGAGTGACCCATGGTGTTTCAGAAGGGATGCCCTGTACCCAAGGCTCAGTCGAGGCGTGCTGCGCATTTATTTGAAGTGTCTGTGCTTGAGTGACCTACATACTCAGCAAATGTGACGCTGCACTGACAAATCAATACCTGTCAAGTCACATTACCTGTTATTGATGAACATGGTTGTTAATACCAACATATTGTATTTGCAGAACTTCCTGGTCTCCCCAGGGCTGTCTGAGATGAAGTTTTGCTTGTCTGAAACTTCTTTAAGAGAAAGAAACCTCATGGAAGAAATGTCTTTGTACATGGGGGTAAATATGCAGGTTGTTGCTACTGGTCCGCTCTTGATTTCTTGCTCCCCCAAAGACAAGCTTTAGGAGCTGACTTAAAATATGCTTTACAGGCCATGAATCCTGATTTAACCATGTAATATGAGCACTTAACTGAGGGAACAAGCTGTAATCATGGTCAGCATTGACTCTGTCTGTAGCTCAAGCAAGGCAAGAAACCCTTCCGCAGGAGGCTGAGCTCAAGGCTGTGAATAACTTTCTGCAGGAACCTTTCTCCTTCCACAGCCATTGTTGCTTACTGGGATGCCGGACTCCTTATAGAGATGTTCACAGCAAGGTGGATGGATCAAATCAGAGAGGAACTGTGGCACTAGCATGTGGGAGGACAGGGTGGTGAGGAGGAAAGGGACAGCCATCAGTCATGCTCTCAGTGTGATCTGGTGCTGTGGGCTGTGCTGTGCTGGTTCCTCCTGTCCAAGGGACTTTCCTTCTGCTCTCACATCCCACGAGGTGCAATTGTCACTCTTCAGGTAGGATTCAAGCACACAACTCCACATTGCAGCCTTTGCTATCCCAAAGCCCCACTCTTCTTCCCCTCCCCAGCAGGGAGCAGGGCCATCTTTGTAGTCTGCTCAGGGCTTTGGCATGTGGAAATCATGGCCCAGGAGCTTGCTCTATAGCCAAGCAAGATTTGCTGCCAGGCTAATAAAAGCCCCAGCACGAGTGATCTGACATTGGCCTGAAGTTCTGAGTAGGAGGAGAGTGTGTTTTTGTGCATGGGGTGCATTCTGTGATGCCCTTGTGTGCTCCTTGAGATCCTGGCAAACCCAGTACTTCCCATGCCCAGGGTTTGCCCTTTAATCTCCAGCCATGCAGTTTTCCTTGACACCAGTGGGAGCTTTTCAAGGCACGCCTTTATTTTACCTTTATTTTGTAGCAGAGCTGTGTCTTTTTCACCTCCCAATGGTGAAAAGGAGACAGACCCTGCAGGTGGGAGGCTCTGCCCCAGCAGTTAAGACCCCAACCAGGTTTCTCTTGCAGCTGGCTTGAAAGAGCCCTCAGTTACCATCTGTTCTCAGGAACAAAACTGCTGTGGTTTCAAAACACATGCACTGACATTAGAAAGGCAATCAGAGCAACATCTCACCCAAACAACTTCATAAAAAGAAGCAGCAGCAGTAGCCTTGCTGAACATGCTGCTGCACTCAGGCTGATTAATACTGTTTGGTCTAATCGGATGTCACTGCTTCAACCCAATTGTCTCATTTTGGTTTGGGCAACAAGTCATCATGTAAGGTTTGTTGCCAGCAGGACTCATAGGAGTCCCATGGGAGTGATGAAGTCAATGGAAAAGAGCAGGTGACAGTGGAAATCAGATGGTGGAAAGACTTCAGTGACTTGCAGCCAGTGTATTTGTGTGTGCAAAACCCAGCCATGACCTGGATAAACTCCAGATGGCTCATCCGCGTGTCACAAACCCTGCAGTGTGTCTGCTTAAGGAAGTCAGGTTTCATTTGGATAATAAGGGGCCTGCACTTCTAGCACAGGAAGAGCTGGATTTAATCTCCCTGGCTGCTGTAAAGTGGCCAACATGTGCGGCTGGGGTGCCTCAGATGAACCAGATCCACTTTCTACAGAGGAAGCTGAAGGGAAGCTGAAATACTCCTCCTGAAATGCCCCCCTTCCTTGCTGAGCTTTCTGCTCAGGGTTCTGGTCTAGAGCACCTGTGTGCTGAGCACCTCCGACTGCTACAGGGCATCGCAATTTTGCTTGTGTGTCCTGGAAAAGTCTATTAGCTGGGCTATATATTTAGCTAGAGTCCATAAAGCCATTAGGCTGCTTCTTTGCATGTGAACTGATGCCATTTCAGAGGAACAGAGCCCAAAGTGTTGGTCCCAGATGGTGGTGAAGCCAGGCTGAGGCTGTGCAAGGAGCAATGTGCAATAGGTCTGGGTTCAGAAAGGGGAATCAAAGCAATCCCTTTAGCTGGCTTTACTGATTTAATTCATTCAATCTAAGCAGCACAGAGAGAGAAGGAACAAGGGACAGTCATTTGGGCTCCAGAGAAAGCTCAGATGGGAAGTATTTGTGTCTCTGCTCATTTCCTCTGTCAAGTGGCTGTGCCAGAAATGCCAGGAGGAATCATACCAAGGGCTCAGTATTGCTCTATCCATCACCAAGCAGGTGGAATTCAGAAGCTTGCTATAAGTACTATACTAAAAAGCAACAAAGGGAAGCTGGGATGGGGTTACAGCAGTTCCAGGGGAGCTCCCTGTGTGTAAGAGGGGAAATTAAAGGAAAAAATTGAATTAGAAACTCAAGAGGTTCTTCCAAATTACAAAAGCTGTTGCAACAATTTCAGTTTCACCATGAGAAGGCTTTCCCTTCCTCCACATCTCCGAAAGCATTAGGCAGGCTGTGTGGATGTGCTTGTGCATATGAGAACTACACTGCACACTTACCTCCAGAGTTTCTCTTCTCATATTTAAAATGGGCAGACCTCCAGTTTTTAAGGTCTGAACAAACCCCAGAGCATGATGCTGATGTGATATCTGAGTTAGGAGAGAGACAAATGAACCTGTGTGTTGTCCTCCAGGTTTCTCTTGTGTTCCCCTGGCCATGGGATGGGGCTGTCTGCCCCCTGCAGAAGAATAGGAAGCTTAGAGTGGGCACTACAAGCTAGTGACATCTGCATCAGGAGGATGCTGTGATGACAACTCACATCTGACTTGGGGGATCAGGCTCTTTCTCTGCAGCTGTGGTGGGAGGAGTTTGGGGGAAATCACCATTTCATTCTAACTCTTACTAAAACGATTCAGGTTCTTCATTAAGAATCCTGCCGAATAAATGTTACTGACAGATGAAGAGGTCAAAATGAAATAGTCAGCTCCTCTTGACCTATGCAGAAATTTCTGTTCTGGATTGCTGCTGCAGGTCCTGTTTTCTCTTTCCAGGCAGACCCTTTCTGTTTCGGATGGGGCTCATCTGAGTACTCACAGTTGTGGGTCACTTCAGGTCTACAGCTGCACTTAGCCTCTGAAGACTATCCCTGTCTGGATTATTTTATACTGCGGGGTTTGAATAGCTTGAAACCAGTGCTGGGGAGGAGAAGAGAGAAGTATAGTTACTCAGGGGTTGTTTAAACTTGTGGAAAGTCTGAAACTCAGTGGAGGAGAAGCAGCTTGGCAGCTTGAGCCTGGAAACCTTGACAAGGCTAAACAGGCTAAGGATGCATCCATTGGGTGTCCTAGTGCTCTAGAAACCCTCTTTAGGCCACAGTTAACCAAGCAAGCAGCAATGCCTGACTGCTCCTTGCACTGACACGGTTCCCCAGATCTCAGATAAGCAACTTCTCCCTAAGGCCTCATCCAGGCCTCCTGAGGTCACTCCAAAGCCCTTTCCAGTGGGCTTCAGTCTGTGTGTTCCCACTGGGCTTCACCGCATGCATTAATGTTCCAGACAGCTGAGAGTCTTCCTCCCTGCAGGTCAAGGTAGCGGGGTAGTGAAACCTATCACACAGGGGTCAGGCTGCTGCGCAGGGTCCATGTAGATGCTCTGCTCACCTCCTGCAGGGTTATGGCAGCACTTTGCACACTCCCCATGACAGATTTGGACATGTGCCTGGTCCCTTACCAGCTCTGAGCCACAACCAGAAAAGGCGCAGAAGCCGCTGCCTGCCTGAAACCATTTACACAGAGATTAAACATATGTTGCAACTTCATGTTAATTTGGTCATACCCAGGTTTACCTGCAGGATGAGGGCAGATAACATCCCTGTGGGCTGGTGGACAGGGACAGGACTCCTTTCCTGCAAGGGAGAGAAGGAAGGAGTCATCCAAACCCGCATATATGCTGCATCTCAAATCTTCTCCTTCCTTCCCTTGCATTTTAATCCTTCCCTAGGTGACCCACAGCTCTATTCTGTCACTCATGCACCCTATCACAGGGAATGCACCAGGTATCCCAGATGTTTTAACACAGAGGCAGAGTGCCAACAGCAGGCTAGGGCAGTGCTTCACTTAATCCCCAGCAACTCTAACATCAAACAGCTTTTGGTAAGGCCAGGCTGTATTGGGAAGTCACCTGCAGACAGGGCTTCCCATGAACAGACTTTGCCTGGCCCCATGAGAGCACACAGGGTTGTTTGCATGCTGAGGGCTGCAGTTTGCACCTTGGCTGCAGGGCAGGATCTGGGCAGTAGCAGAAAGCCTTTGCAAGTAGGAGAAGCAGCCCCATCAGCTTGCTCCAGGGCAATACCCACAGAGTGCCCTCAGGAACAAAAATCCTCACCAAATTCCCTTTGGTTATTCCTAAGGGATAAGTCACTCTAAGCCTGGGGCCAGAAGACATTCTGGGAGGATGCTAACCCTGGAGTGACTTGTCAGCAGACCTTGAAACCTGTGGATATTATTCCTGGCATCCACCAGGAAGCCTCAGTGTGATTTTAAATCCTATCTGGCTCCAGAATTCATTACTAAGGAAATTCTTGGGAAGGGGAGAGGTTTTGTTTGTTGATGTTTTAACAGAAGTGTCCTGCTAACAACAGCCCAGGTGATATCCCAGCCAGGCACAGTAGTGTCCCATACAGCTATAGGGGCACTCCTCTCATGCCAAAAAGTGGATAAACCACCAGCTTAAAATGTCTTGCCATCCCTCTCTGTTGACCCAAGTGAAGCTGGGATCCACACAGTCGTCACTGGCCGTGTCATCTCAATCCCTGAGCAGGAGAGGAGCCTGGGTTTTGGTGCTTGCCCACCTCCTGCTGCACAGTGCCTGCACAGTCACTCAAGTGTGTGTACACTTCATGTATATATACACTTTCATTTATATATACATATAGATAAGGCATACTTATTAATATTACAAGTATACTAACAAAGGTAGCAAGAAGCTTCATGCCACAGACACTGCTGTATAATCTAAGCTTTAACACACATCATATACACATCTATTTACTTAAGGTAAATTCAGAAGGGGAGGAGAAAGAGGAAACTTTGGTCTAGAAATGGACAAAATCCAGTTAAAACCTGAGAGCAGCCAGGAAAAGCAGAAGGAAAGAACAAGCCTGCTCAAACCTTCCCCTTCTATTGCACCTCTCACTAAGCCTTTCATTTTAAGTATTGCCTTCATGCTCAGTGCAGCAAAATGCTTCTGTGAGTTAGGACTAAGGCTCAAAATTTCCTTTGATGGTTACAGGAGCAGGCAGAGAAGGAAACACCTTTTAGAGAAGCCAGGACAGAGGTTGTGAGGGAGCATGTCGATGCATCTGCAGATGCTGAATGAGGCTGTGGAAGTGCCAGTTAGGGTCAGCTGAGGTATTTCAGCTCTGATCAGTGCCTCCTACTTGCAGCTGAGCTCCAGAAGCCAAAGGCACAAGTGCTGCTTTCCCAGCAGTGCTCAGAAGAGGTGTCTTAGTTGGAGCTGGACCTGGGGATCAAACGTACACATAGAACATTTTGCATGTGGCTCTGAAATGAAAGGGGAAAGCAAAAAACCCTGGGCTGGAGGACACCACAGGAGCCTTGCCTTGGGCCAAGGACAAAAAATGGCCTCACCCACATGGAAGGCATTACCCAAATAATGTGACAGAGTGCATGGAAAGCCAAAAGTCACTCTATTTTGCCTTACAGAACAACATTTTACTCCACTGGGTGGTAACCAAAGACTTGGTGAGAGCTGTGTGAGGTCTCTGCCCTGCCACAGACCATCTGTGTGAATGCAATGAAGATATTTATTTAGCTCTTATATGCTTCAGTCAATCAGAAAAGAAATATCCTGTCCCTATGCCATAAGATTGTTGTGAAGATAAAAGGGTTAAAAGGCAGGTTACCTTAAAGAGAGCTTTATGAAGTGCTATGGAAAAGTGTAAAAAGAATGGGTTCCTCTACCAGGACCCCATCAAAGTCTGGGTTTTCCAACTGGGATGTCTTAAATTCAGGCTGAACCTTTCTCTCTTGAAGAGACTCAGTCTCCTGGCAGTGGCAGCTCCCCATGCCAGGGCTGGTGGCAGGCCCCTAGCCACTCCAAGGTGATGCTCAGTGGGCAGCCCCCCAGTTCTTGATGTGCTTCCAGAATGGGGAGCATCAGTGAGACAAACCCATCACCTTAACCGTTGAGAATCTCATGGTCATTTTGCGTCCTGCTGTAAATCAAGTCATGGGCAGGTTATACTATCCTGAAAGATCTGCTCATCAACCTCAGCCTTCATGGGGTGAAAAACACAGTGTTAATTTCCTGCATTTCCCTCTCTCTTAGATAAATCACAAGGATGCTCTGGATTTCAGACCCTGTAGGCTTCTGGGATTCTCATCAAGGGGTCTGGAGGGAGAGCTGTCTCTCATTAGCAAGGCTGTTTGCATAAAAATAGGAGCATTGGGTCCGATTCCTTAAGCTGGAAGCTGCTCTCATGAATATCCAAATGCCCTCAGCTCCCATAGGGGCACTCAGTCTCTCTGGGGTTTGAGCCCTCTAAGTTCGCAACTCTTGTACAGGCATTTTGGGTGGGAAAGGGGGAGGCTGTATCAGAAAGAAGCAGAGGGGAATTGTACGAGGCAGGAGGTAATGACCCATGTTGGGAAACAGCCAAGAGAACAGAAATAGCATATGGAAAAGGATCTTTGAATTCAGTGTATGTTGTTGATTCTCAGGAATAATCAGCAACACCTCTTTACATGCTGCATTTTTTAGCACAAATTGAGAATAAAGCATCCTCTCTGCAGAGACAGCAGAGTCTGCATTTCCTTTCCTTCACAGACAGTTTCCATTGGTGTTACAGGTATAAAGATATTGTCCCACTTCCTTTGCTTGGGATAAATGCCACTATCCCCTTTTCAGCAGTGGGTAAACTGAGGAACAGGCAGTTCAACTACCTTGCCCTTGGCCATAGTCCTTGTCAGCGGCAGAGCTGAGATGAAGGCTCAGGAGCTACATGTACTGCTGCAGCTTTATTCCTGTGCTGTGTCAGAAAACATTATGTCTCACTCTGATGCATCCAGATTTTCTTGACATAAATTGCTGAAATCGCTGAGAGAGGCATTTATTTCAAAGTTCAGCACATTATATGTAGGGAGAGAGAAGTTGAGTAACTGGAAAAATCAACTTGGAGTTGCATCACCGGGAGCCAGAATGTTTGTTTAGTCCTTTGTGAGATGAAGCAAGCTGCAGTTTGGCCTCATCCAGGCATGATTATTCTAGAGATAAGGAAGGGTTTCTGCATGGGTCCCTGATACTGAGCAATTTCAGGCATAGATACATTTTGTAAGGCTCTAAGAAGCAGCTTTCAAAATGACCAGTCCCTCCCATGAGCTGTGTTGGTCCACTTCCCCCGGTTCCCATCCTTCCCCAGCCTACAGTTGCAGTAAATTATAAGAGGAGGGGCTTTGCAGTAAAAACCCAGCCCAATAAGATCAAAGGCAACTTTCATCTCCCGTATTCTTTGGGGTCCAAAACTCACATGAGCACAGCTGCTGGCCTGAGGTTGCAGCTGTATTGCTCCCAGATGATAAAATAGCCATGACTTCAAGGTCCTCTATGTTAGCATAAGCTAAGATGCTCACCTCCTTCCAACTCAAGCAAAGCTGTTCGCAGAGCTGTCTATACAGTGTTCCTGTCTCTTGTCCCAGCATGGGAGCAAGCAGGAGAGAAAAACATGAGGAAATTCTCCAAGACTGGTGATTTTTGCCTGTGGTTCCCACAGTGACAGCTGACCTTGCTGGTATTTCTGACTTTATTTCATTTTGCATCTCACATCATGCCATCCAATGCATTCAGCACCAGCAAGGGCAAATCTTGCTTGGCCTTTAAATCACTTTTGGCCTTTAAGGACCTACAGTGTAAATGGTGGAGTAAAATTCCTGCTGTGAGATTTGGAGTTTTAGGGGCTTTTCTTCAAAACCTGAAATTTTGTTGGTGCCTAAGAATTTAGCTTCTTATCCACCCCATATCTAGCCCTAGACTTGCTCAGGTTTCCCAAAGGGATTTCATCTTGATGCATTTAAAGTCGAACAGTCATAATGAGCAAGGCTTGAGCTCTCTTAGTCACAAAAATCTACAGGGATGGGATTTGAATCCATCTCAGAAAAACACAGTGGAAGAAAAGAGTTGCAACCTGCCATCTCTTTGGGGATAAAAACCATAAGGGACAGTGTTTTGGCTTCCTGGAGCAATCACAAGTGAGAAGTGCTATTTAGCCTTTTTCAGCCTGCAGCCTTGGCAGGGCTCATCAGTGGACTTGGCAGTGCTGCTGAAACCACACTCAGAAGAATGAGTCCAAGAAGAAAAGCAATTAAGACCTAAGTGGTCCTGTGCATGGCTGCTGGAGGCTGCTTTCCTCTAGCTTTGAGCATCGTAACTGAGCTTTAACACCAGTGCCCACCCTCCTGCCCTTGCATGTCTCCCAAATCCTCATGAACATCATCATCCCAGCCACTCTGTCCACCCCTTGGAAGGGTAGTGGTTGCATAGGCTCTATGTTTTAAGGAAACAATTCAAGACTCAGAGAAAGCCTGACATTTAAGAAAGAAGAAAGTGCAGATCAAACTGGCCAAAACCCACAATTTCTTCAATCTGCTTCAGCACTGCACTTTCCTGCTCTGACCTCTGGCTTTAGAGCCATAAATTTTCCTCATTGTCTCAGGTCTTGACATCAGTTTTTGGGTTTCTGGGTGGCCGTATGAAGAAACTGCTACCAGATATCCAACCACTGCCCTGGGGAAGTAAGTGGACATTCATTTGAAACAAGACCAGTTGCTGGCAATCCTTCCAGCAGATGTGCCTTCTGCTTGGGAGCTCACCTGAAAAGGAGGCTTGGAAGATGCCAAAGCAACAAGGATTTGGGTTCTTGGCTCTGATGTAAGCAAAACCAAATCATTTGATTTTGCCCAATATCCTAGCACTTGTTTTAATATGTACATTTCAGATGGAGAAGGGAAATATCTCACCTTCCCAGAAAGACTTGCACCGACTTTCTCCTCCTTCCTTAAATTACTGATGTTTCTTAGCAGCAATCTCCTCCCATGACAGGTAAAGACATTGGTGTCTCCGGTCACTTTGCTTTCAGCAAGAAGCAGGGTTTTGTGGACTGATGAGGTCTTATGGTGGTTTTGAAGTTGCTTCCTCTTAGGCAGGCACCTTCTTCTTGTGCATCGCCTTTCACGGTGGTGGTCCATGAAGGGAGCTATCTTCATTAGCCTTATACAAACAAAAAAGAAATATGAATTCAAAGAGCAATAAACATTGAAGTGAACTTGCTCTGGGCTTTCTGAGGCAGTTGGCTTGGCCTTAGCTGTGCCATCACTCGCTGCCTAAGGGAAGGCTGCAGGGATGCAAGCTGAAATCACAGCTCCTTGCTGGCTGCGCAGCACTCATG
This sequence comes from Psittacus erithacus, assembly GCA_009867235.2. Lineage (NCBI taxonomy): Eukaryota > Metazoa > Chordata > Aves > Psittaciformes > Psittacidae > Psittacus > Psittacus erithacus. The sequence goes on along the minus strand of WYDI02005227.1, from coordinate 71,936 downwards.
AGTCCCACCTTTCAGCTCTGCTTGCAGAAGCACTGCCTCCAGCTCAGCTCCCAGGGCACATGAGGCACCTCCAGGCTCTGCTTGCTCTCAAAACTCATCTTCCAGGTGAAAGGACGTGCTCCAGGCAACTGGAAAAATTGCCTTATTTCTAAATTTATTAAGATATCTATCAATCCATTAAATACAATTATTACCCCTCCCCCAGCAGTGAGGGGAATGAACCCCATGTGAATGGAGATTTTCAATCAGGACAAAGGATATTTTTTTTTTATGAAAAGAAAGCTGCGGGTGCGATTTGTTTCTCCTCTTGACCTTGGGAGACCTTTACCTACATTTATTTCTCAGACTTGAATTAATACCATAATAACACAGGGCTGGAAAATTAAACTTAAACCTCCCAGCTATTTCTGGGTTACAGAGGCTCTTTCTTTTTTTCAGTCTAACCTAGTTTTCCGGTGGAACATTCCCAGCCTTTACAAAGAGACATCCCAGTTTTCCTCCCTATATAATTATATAAAGTCTGGCCTATATTCGTGCCCTTTCCCTCAGTTGCCTTTAATGTCAGCAAGGGATGCTGCTCCCTTTGGAGAGGTAAAGAGCAAGAGGAAAGACAGACACTTCACTGCTGCTTCTGCCCTGAAAACAGTCTGGATAAGAGTCATTGTCAAAGCCCGTGATGATTCCTATTAGTGTGTGGTTGGCTGCAATTCAGATGTCAGAATCAAACTAAGTCCCACCACCATGAGGGCCCCATGGCTATAAAAGTGAAAGAACTATTATTGCTCCATGGGATAGGGTGAAGAGCTGGAGAAGGTCCTTGAGAGACAGAGTGGTGCTGTCTTGGCAGAGGGTGGGTTTTTGTCTCCACTGCAGAGACAGGGATGGGGCTGATGAGTAAAGTTTAAAATCTCAGCAAAGCTGTGGTGATTTGTTCCCTACCTTTGCAAGTCGACTGGATTATAGAAAGAAAATATAAAAGAATTCTAAAATGGGGAGAGCTCTGCATTTATCTTGTAGGGAAAAGAGGGAACATAGGGTGTTCAACCTGCAGCCCTCCAAGAAATGTTGAAAATAACAGGTCTTAAAAGCCATTTCAACTCCTTTTTAACCTTGTAGGTGACACCAAATAAATATTTACAGGTTGGGGGTTTTTAATTGACCAGCAAGGTGAGGGAGGGGATTCTCCCTCTCTGCTCCACCCTCTTGAGACCTCACCTTGAGTACTGCATCCACCGCTGTGAATCCCAATGTAAGAAGGATGTGGACCTGTTGGAGTGAGTCGAGAGGAGGCCGTGAAGATGCTCAGAGGGATGGAGCACTTCTACTATGGAGACAGGCTGAGAGAGCTTGTTCAGCCTTGAGAACTTAGGGCAGCTTCTAGTACTGAAAGGAGCTGATAAGAAAGCTAGAGGAGCTTTTTGCAAGGGCGTGTAAGAACAGGACGAGGGGGTATGGATTTAAAATGGATGGATTAAATTTAAAGGTTTAGATTAGATAATAGGGAGAAGTTCTTCCCTGTGAGGGTGGTGAGGCCCTGGCACAGATTGCCCAGGGAAGCTGTGTTTGCACCATCCCTGGCAGTGTTCAAGGCCAGGCTGGACAGGGCTTGGAGCAACCTGGTCTATTGGAAGCTGTGCTTGCACCATCCCTGGCAGTGTTCAAGGCCAGGCTGGACAGGGCTTGGAGCAACCTGGTCTATTGGAAGCTGTGCCTGCTCACGGCAAGGGACTGGAACTGGATGAGCTTTGAGGTCCCTTCCAACCCAAACCATTCTGTGATTCTGGCTGCTTGTTTGTTTTCTTGTTGTTTGGTTGGGTTTGTATGGTTATTTTTTGTTATTGTTTGGTTCGGTTTTGTTAGGTTGGTTTTGAGTTTGGTTTTCTTTTTTTTCCAGGAGAACAAAGAGAAATGCAGACTAGGAGATATTCATCCACAACAACATATTATCCCATTCCAAGGAGATTTGCATTTTCTGGACATGCAGGAATTTCTCTAGGGGAGAAATCCCAGGGGAGGGATTGAGCATCTGCAGACCTCAGCATCAGTCATTTCCAGCTTTAGTTTCATTTCCTCCATACCACCAGTGTCAGAACAAAAGTAGGTTCAAACCATTGGCTTTTCCAGCTTCAGCCAGATCTTTCTGCTGCTTTCAAGAAGCTTTGAGTCAGGCCCTTTGCCACATCAGCAGAACTGAAGTTTGACAGAATCGACGCCTTCTGTGATCAGAAAATATCTGCAGAGCTAGCAATGACTAAGAAAGTCTGCTTGGCCTCTTGCCTTGCTGGGCAGATGAGAAGAGACAGACAAATTTGCATGTTCAGGGTGGCTTTTTATTCTACCAGGCTTTTGCTGAGTGGTGCTGAACTGCCATCTCTAGCAAGAAGCACCAGAACCCTCTGCTAGACTGAGGGGAGTGGGCTTGCTTTGCCATGGTGCTGACTCTGCAACTCAGCCATGGGGCAAGAAAGGACTATCTGGCTCCACAGTCTCCTGAGTCATTTTATTTGTGTCATAAGGGACAATAAAACGGGACCCAAACCGCAGCCGTAGCGCTGAGACTAGTGCTCTCTCCAGGAACACTGGGCTCCAATCACCCTTGGCTGAGGGCCCGGAAAGTCTGGATACTTCTGTCCTGGGTTGAAGCAGACCTTTCCTAACTTGTTACTGGCAGTCCCCAAAAACTGAGAAACCATGACTCAAACTAATGGACAAATTCCTCCATCTAGCTCTTATTCATTAAAAATAAAAGGGAAAAATAAAATGGATTATATGGATTAATGGATCTTCTGGTTGATGCCCACAGCTGGCATGTGCACTTCTTGCCTTGCACGGGAAGCCCGTTTTGGTGCCAGCCCACCTAAGATCAAATGATATGAATGGAAAATGTGAGGTCTGCTTAAGGATGGAGGGGATGGGTGAGGAACATTGTTTCCTGGAGGGGAACACACCAGACTATTTTTGACTGTTTTGCTATATTGCACAGTTCCCTCTACAGGTTGCAGCAAGAAACACTGGGCACCCTGGGGATGACTGATGTGGTGGGAAAGAAATGCAAATAAGGGCAATAAAAAGTTAGCAGCTGGCTGAGGAAGGGGCTTTGATTCTGACTGGGAGGAGGTTTGCTCAGCTGGTTTTCAGGCTGACTTGGGGAAATCCTTACAGAAGCTGTAGGTTTGGTTTTGGGATTACAATATCCCTGGTTTTTATAGATTGGATTGGATTGGATGCTGACAAAGGCATGATGATCTCACCCCTCAGATATTACCATAATATAGAAAATAATTACTATGGTTAGTAGTAATAATAAGAAGAAGAATCTCATCTAAGGCTTTTGGTCATTGCTATGGGACAATTATTGGTTGGCAATCAGTTAAATCCTTTACACCTATTTCCCTCCTGCAGGCAGACTCACACTTTAAAGAGGAATTTGAAGGATGCACCAGCAAAAGACCTAGGAAAACACAACATCATCACAGAGGTGTGAATGTTTCTGCTCCGTGCTTGGCAGGGTGCTTGTGTTGTCACCTCCCAGGCCACCTTAAGCTTCAGCAAAAGCTGTAAACTTGACTGATGTCAGCAGCTGGCAAAATTCAGCCCACCCAAGAAAAAGAAGCACCTTTGCAAGCAAAGAGGTCAACAGGAGGCTGGCATCTGATTCTCCATGGGCAGCAACCACTCCATGGCCCCACTGAAAATCCCAGCCTTGGTGGGCAGCAATCAGCTGAAGCTGCTTGTAGCATTGGCTTCCACAAAACCTTATCATGGATGAACAGAGAAGGTTGTGTTTCGTCTGATCCCAAGGGTTATATTGTATTTTAAGATTGGGCAAGCTGCTGAATGGACAGTCAACACAGAGCACACAGTCACACGTTTGCATGTACTTTATTCCCAGCCATACTGCAAGACCAGGGACACCCCTCCTTCAGCCCGATGCTCAGCATCTTCCAGTGGAGCTCACCTGACAGAGCAAATATTTCTCAGGATGACAAGTCATCTCTTACTGCTTTAGGTGTCTTTAGCATAACCAGAAGTGTATCCTTCCTCCCCTCTCAATAGAAAATCAGATTTAATCATGTTTTGGCTGAAAGCAGGTGGAAACTAGAAAAAAAAAGATATTCTTCCCAGAAATATCACAACATCAGCAAACAGGAACTGGTCGCACTGCAGCATGAATTAATCTGGTTTCCCAACTACTCTGGCAAGTGAACAGACAATTAGTCAGGGAAGCAATCATCCTTTGAAAAAGAGGGTCAGTGGAAATTTTTGGAGTACTCTTTTCTATATATCTGTCCCCCAGCTTTATGATTTGGTCTGTGTACACAGCAGTCAGCTCACAAGGAGGTTAAGAGAGGGGAATTCAGTGGCCTGTCCCATCACCACAGCAAAGCACTGACTGCTCAGCTCCCCCTCTCCCCTCTATCCTCAGACTTGGGTCTGGATACTGATTTTTTGCAGGTAAATACTCCATCACTTGGGTGACAGGTAGAGGATCCTTATGGAAAGTTATAATGCATAAAGAGTGTCTCATCCATTAAGTTATCAATTAACAAATATCAGTTTTAGAGATGTTCTACACCAGGTCTGTGTGCAGACCAATATGTTCAAGAGCCAGTGCTGCACTCTTATCACCCATGAATTTATCTATACTTAGGTCCAGTTGTACTTTGTAACCTCCACGACAGCTGGCACTGAGTTGCACAGGTCAGTTCTTTCTCTCATGTGCAAAATCCAGCCTGGTCCTTATCTGCACTTTGCTAGACTGCCTCCTAATCGTAAAACACTGTCAGCAAGCAGCGGAGCGCTCACGGCGGTGTTTGGAGCCAGCTCTCCTACTACAAAGAGCTCGTCTTTCTGCAAGAATGACCACAGTCTGTTTAGAGAAGCACTATGAATTTAAACCACAAGTAATTACAGTGATACTATAACTTTGAAAAGAAATCCATGAAGGGCATTTTGCGATGACATTTCTTTGATTATTCTTAATTGCTTTTGACTCACCAATGCAGACTCCAAATTAATGAGCTGTTATGGTACCATGGAGCCTGGATTATAAACGTAGACAGCAACCAAAACAGTCATGATAATGAACCACACGACGGTGACGCTTTTCCCCCTCGGCTCTCCCTTTTCTTCCTACCTCCCTCCTGACTTGCAGCAGCAGCAAGGCTGTCTGCTTGTCTTGCTGTGATGGATTTCAATTCCCTGGACCATCCTCAGTATTTGCTTTCAAAAGACAAATGTTTTGGAGGAATTATTGAAGAAGAAAACCCGGCTGGCTCCCACTTGCCATCTCTTGCCTTGCACTTTGATGGCAGGCCTGTTTTAGCAAGGGTTGTCCTCTGGGTGTGTTTGCATTACTCCTGGCATGCCACAGCCCTTGCCTAGGATGGGACACAAGTAATTAAATACAATCAATAATGCCTACCCTGAACTTCAAAGCACACTTTATTCTCGCAGAGCAGGACAGCACCATACACACTGATAATCCCCACAGCTGTTGCACAGCCTCTCTTTCCTTTTTCCCTTTTAAAATCTGAAGCTGGACAACACCTGAGAGTGGAGCTGAGCCATGGGAAGGTGATGGGCACTGCAGGCAGCCAAGGAGCAGCCTGAGATCCCAAGCCCTGCATTCCCACCTCAGCTGCAAGCACCAGCTGATGGTGATGTAGAAAGCTGCAGTTTTTGCAAATCCTCCTTTTTCCCTGGAGCTCAGTGACAAAGGCGATTCAGTGCCATCCCTCGAGGAGATCTCTTAGGAAAGGGAGCTGAGGAAGCTTGTGAGTCCCCCGTGAACCTCTGGGATGGTGTCTTAATTTGCGCTGTGCACCAATGAATCCCCTTTTTACTGGGGACTGCGCAGCACCCAGCACAGGTCTGGTTTGCAGCCAGCAGTCTGGCATGCAACAGGCATAAAATAGCAATTAATGGAGCCCTCTTTCTAATAGCTTTCCCTGGAAGTTAACCTGGCTTCCAAGACCTTTCTTATCTTGGATGAGCCCTGACTTTGTCCTCAAAGTTTCCAGTCTCTGCCTTGTTTGAAGGAAAACCAGAGTGGTATTGGTACACAAAGGAAAACTCAGTGGGTTTGGTTTGCTTTTTTGTCTGAATGCTGTAAACAGGTTCCAGACACAAATAATTATTTGTAAGTCACGTTTCTCTATCTCAGAGGAACCATTTCTGTTCTGCAACCTTTTGCTGATGCAGCAAAATAAGAAAAACAGCCTGAAGGGGAGAAGCGAACATCCCAGGCTCCTCTTCCTAACCCAGAGAAAGCCCTGAGTGAGAACAGCTGCTCAGCAGAAGTCTCTCCGAAAAAGAGTGGTTTAAATTAGTAGGATTCAGGCTAATTAAAAGACTATAAAGACGTAATTAAAAGAACTGAGACCAAGCTATATTAAATTAGTCCGCCAGCCGCCTTCTGAGCCATCACAGAAGGATGCAGATGGTTGGTTGCACCTCATAAGTCCAGAGCACCTCTGTGCCCTGAACACACAGCCAGAGCAAGAGCTGGTGACGGGGTGGATGGGCTGGGGAAAGGGCTGTAGTATGGGGTCAGCCCCAAGGCAATCCACCCCAGTCAGTGTGGGGAGAAAGGGGATGGTGTCCTGGGGACAAGGCTAGTCTCCCAGGAAGGTGACACATGGAGAAGTGGTTCAGTCTCCGGGATAATTTCTTCCCTCTCATGTCGCTGCTTTGCTTGTGCTCCCGCAAGGATGGGAGTTGTGGTGGTGGTGGGAAACCCTCAATTAAAGCACCCTGCTGCTCGAAAATGAGCTCTGAGGTGCTGCTGGCCCAGGGGCTCATCCACAGCCTCGGGGATGGCTGCAATGACAGCGGCATCCTGGTGAGAGTACTGGGAAGTACAGCTAGGTGGGGATGTGGGGGAGGAGGAAAATACAAAGCGGAAAAGAGAGAAAGAAGCGAGAAGGAGTGACACACAAAGAAGAAGGAAAAGGAGAGAAACTGAAAAAGGTAAAAGGAAAGAAAGACCACAAAGGAAGATAAAAGTGGAAGAAAAGTGCAAAAGAAAAAGGAAAATACAAGAGAAAAAGAAAAATTAAAATAAACATAAAGAGAAATAAAGGAAAAGAGGAAAAGAAGGACAGATAAAAAAAAGTAAGAAGATAAAGAGGAAAGTAAAGATAAATAGAAAGAAGGAAGCAAGAGAAGAAGATAAATATGGGAAGAAAAAGAAAAAGAGAGGAAGAAAATTAAATGGAGATAAAGAGGGAGGGAAAGAAATAGCAAAGGGAGCATGGATGCTTCCAGCTGCTCAGATATAGCAATGCCACCCCTCCACAGCTGTGCTTTCCATGTCCGCCCCACTGGGCTGCAGCTCTGCATGGCACACGGATAGCTCCAGGTGCATGGGGATCATCTGCCCCACAAACAGACCCTTTGGGCCAAGGGGTGTTTACTGGGATCACCAACATCATCTTATATGCAGAAAAAGAGGCTCAGGTGAGGTCAGCCTGTTGAGGACGCACCTCGCAAAGGCCTGGTCTGGCTGTGAGATTCAGATGAGGACAATCTGTAGAACACAAGAAAGGAAAACTTGCTTTCAGTGGCAAAAAGTGCTACTATGTAATGGCAGATGTGGACAGAGCTGACTTACAGCTCTTGCTCACAGCTGCTGAAGAGGCTCTCAATAGCTGCAGCTGCTCACGCACCCGGTTTTGCTGGCCAAATCAAGTTCAAAACCTCCAAATGCTTTCTCTCTTTGTGCTGTGGAAGGCAAAAGTTAGGAGATTTTCCATGAATCAAGGAATCTTTTAAAATGCTGCTTGGAGACAAAAGAAGGACGTTTAATTCTGAGCACTGTCTGGAAAAAACCCCACTAAGAAATCTGGAAGTGAAATGTATTGTAAAGTAGGGAACTGTAGCAAGCTGAGGAATTAAAAGGGTTTCTTTGAAAAAAGTCAGAATCAGCCTGGTTTGAGTTTGGGGAGTGCTTCTGCCAGGCCAAAAGAAAAATTGAATGATTTATCTCATAGCAGGTTGGCTGTTTTGCTCTAGTAAATAATAATAATAGCAGTAACAACAACAATAATAATTATAACAACAGTAAAGCAAACTATAAAGGGCTGGACAATATAAATCTATAATCCAGAATAGCTAAGAAAAGGATTTTTTTGGTCTCACATACCTCTCTCTCCCTGCTGAAAGGTAAAAGGAGAGGCTGTGCAAACCCACTGTGATGGAGAATTTACATGGCTTTGTGCTCCAGCCATCAAAATTGAGGTGACACTGGGTTGAGCTTGGCCCACACCAGGATGGATGTGTGGGCTCTGCTCTCTCAAGCTGCTGCATGGCACGCTTATTAAGAGAAATGATTGTTTCTAAGTAGAAAATCTTCCTCCTCCCACAGTACACTATAAATGGAATGATCAGTAATTCACATGCTGTTGTGGCTATAAACCTTTGCGCTGTAAGTCATGCTGGTACCAGCCCTGACAAAGAGAGCAGACGATGAGCAGCTTGTGCTATCCAGTTAATGGGAGAAGAGAAAATGCTTGGAAAGCCCAGAAGGAGAGTTTGTGCAAAATGAAGGGTTTCTCCACTGCTTTCTTCAGGAAATGCAATTTGCACACATTCTCTGTGTCTGTCTCTCTCTGAATAAAGTCTGAGACCATCAGCAGACCCCCATAAGTCCTAAGAATAAGCACACAGATAAATGTGACAACAGAGAATCCAGAATCACCCACAGAGAGAAGCTATTTTTTTGGGTTGATGTCATATTAGACACCAGCAAATTCACCCTACAAGACAGACACTGGCAGAAAAATGGTCTTCAGTGTCAGCCCTGCTCAGGGAACCCAAAATAACCCAAAAAACTGGAGGGCGATGAGAACTGGGTTTCTGGGTCCACTGGGAATGGATGTGATTGAATTTCCTAGGTTTACCCATGGGCTGTGATGATGTCTGATACTCTTGATACATAGCAACTGCGAGCATTTGCTGCCTTCAGTGGTTATTAGTTAATTTTGTAATCAAATGGTAGTTTCACTGGTACAATTGCATAATGGTGTTCAAAAGTCTTCAAAAAGGGTTAAAAAAGCAACTGTGTGTGTGAAAGCCATGGTGAGCCCATGGCATCCTCTCCAACTGAGCTTGAAGGCCAGCTTGTGGCACACCATGAGCTTCATAACTGGTCATATCATGCCTTAAGGGATATGGCTGATACCCCAGAGTGGGACAGCGGGAGGATGGGAAGGATGTAGATTTGAACCTGCCAGCTTCTAATTTCATTTGATGCCCTAATTCTTCTATTTTACAAGACAACAAGTAGTCAATTGTCCCTCAGGACTTCTCTGGACTTCTCTTGTGAATCATCTTGGTCACATCTTTTCTGAAGTGGTGAATCTCTCCTTATACACCATCAGCCAACTTTGTTACTTACCATGCATCTTTCTCAAACATCTTATTTCCTTTTGGCATTGTGGACCAAAACACCATATAAAACTGACAACAGCATCCTAAGGTCCATTCCAACCTGAATCATCCAATGAAGGCTCATGTGGATGCACCAGAGACATTTGTAGCAGTATAATGGTATTTTCTGCTTTGTTCTCCACTTCCTCACAATACTCAACATTTGATTTGATTAGATTCACAGAGACAGAGACTGTGGCTTGATGCAAACGTCCTGAAAGGTGGGCTGTTGTACAGCCTGAGAAGGCTTAAAGCATGGATGTGTGCCCTTTCCTAGTGCCATCTGGACTGGCTAAGATGGCTTTACTCAGTCCCCTGTCACTGACTGCCTTCTCCTCTCTGGTAGCTGTGCTGCTCACACAACGGAGTCCTAGTTCATGTCAGTCCAAAGAAGCTGGGAGTTGGCTTAAACAGCTTTAAAATGGCAGCTCTTTTCTAACCCAGCTTTCTAAGCAGGAACAGAAAGAGGGTGGAAGTTGCCAGTGGTACCACTGCCACTTATTCCAAGCTGGAAGAATAGTAGAAAAACAGCAAGGAAAACCCTTGGAGGCCGGATGCAAAATCTGGTTTCTATAAGGTGCTTGTGAAACAGGCTTGCAAATAATGTGGACAAGCAGCAGGACAAGGGCAGTGCCCCCAAGGTCTGCTGCCCCCTCCCAAGTGTTGCCTCCATCACTGGGGTCAGGGTGAGTCCCACCCTCAGAGTGTCCAATCAATATATATATGTCGCCAGCTAAAAACGAGTCCAGAGCACAAGCTGAACTTCCCCCAAACTTATACTCAACAGCTGACTTGAAAGAGAACCCCACCTGTCCTCCCTTCCCCAACTTCATCTGAGAACAGAGGCACTGATACACTCTCAGAGAGGCTGCACTTGTGGTATTTTTGACCCAGCTGAAAGAAGGCTGAATTATAAATCTCACTCGACAGCCTAATCTCATTATATTTCCAAGCTCAGTTTCCAGGCCAAAGGGGTTTGGCTAAGCTTCAGAGAAGCATCTGAACTCTTAGATGCTGCTCCAAACCAGCCTCCTAAATCTTTAGATGGTCACCCATCGACAGGAGCAACCTCCTCTTGTTGTCACTAGCTGCATACTAGCCATGGTGCAGTAAGACACACAGACATAACACATGTAGTCACACAGATGCTCGTCAACCCGGACCCTCCGTGAAGGTATTACAAGCCACCGCCTGAAGAGGAGGTATTGAGGGAATTTGTCACAAAAAGGCATGAACTGATTGCTGCTAAGAGGCTTTGAAGCAAATCATCTCTCCGTGAATCTGCTGGGGGGTATGTAATTAATGGACCACCAGCAACCAGCAGTCACCCACTAAATGCCAGCTGGAAAGGACATGGCCTTGATGGATATCTGCTGGGGTTCCTGGGCAAATGCAGAAGGCCTGTGTAGAAAAATCAGATGGTAGCAGGAAATCCTGGGCTGGTTATAAAGTCACAAGCCTGTGTTGAAGTGTGATGGAGACCACCGCTGCAGGGCCAAGGCAGGGTTGGTTTTATATGTATCTCTGTCCTGGTGGTCTGAAGAACAAAGAAGAATCCAGGAGGGTGAGCAGACCTTGGGAACAGAAAGAGGCTGCTGCTATAAAGATGAGCCAAATCTTCCCTGTCAGCCTGGGAACTGGGGAAGAAAGCTGCGAGGGGAGTGGTGGTTTCACTTCCCAGTGCTTTGTGCAGATGCTGCTTCGGTGTTACGGTTCATGCAGGATTGCAGCAGCCCCCTCTCAGCAAGGAACAGACTCCAAACTTCCTAGGATAACTCAGGCCGTGCTCTGTCATAATTTTTGCCAGAGTTTTGCCTTTCATCTCTTCAGGATGCAGCAGCAGGAACAGGCAAGAAGCTCCTGTTACCTCTGGAGGAATTGACCCTTGCTCTCCAAAAACATGCAGGTCAAGGAGGGATTCAGCCTTTTCACACTGCATTTCCCTGACTTTAGGAGCTCTGCTTCAGCCCACAGTGGTGCTCCTGGAGCCAGCTGGCTTGCTTCTGTGTAACCAGACTGCATGGACGAGCAGATCTCAAGCATGGCCAGGCTTTAGTCATGCACCACTTGCTTGAACAGAAGGGCCAGCTGGCTCATCCCAGACCAGCCAAGCAGCCTCTGCATGTACCCCATGATGGACCAGCTAGCACAGTACTGCTCTCACCAGCTCTCTCCCTTCAGGATCATCATCCTGGAAAGGACATCTTCCCTGACTCAAACCAGGCATCAGCCCCCCCAAACCTGCATCTCTTGGGCTTGTTCACTAAAGGGCTGCCAGTCCCAGACACCCAACAGAGGATTTCAGGTTGAATGAAGGATCGGTGTTTTTCCTTTGAGCTTAACAAACTTTTGAAAGTCATACAAGAGAGCAGAGCTGCCTTAAGGACATGCTTATCTTTCTTTACGCATAGTCATCCTCTCCTGTCCCACTGGTATCTGATCATCCCACTGGATGACTGGTATCCCACTGATCATCCCACTGGATGACTCTTCTGTGCTCCAAGAGGAGGTGTTTCTCAGGAAACCTCAGCCCTCACATTCTTAAATCAATTTTAAACAATATTACAAAGAAGTTCACATAAACCATCCTCTGGGTTTTTGTGGCAGGGTTTACTTATTTCCTTTTCATAAAGTTATTATTGACTGTGTTGTGCACTCAGGCTCCTGTTATGGGCTCTTCTGGGCTGGTTTACGTAAGAATTTGGCTTCCCAGGGCAGCTCTTTGTAACAGGGATCTTTGGGGGCTACAGGGAACATAAACGTGATAAGATTCTTATATACAGTTTGCATCAGTGTAACTCCCTTGGATACGCTTTGTACCATGTAAACCCAGATCTCAGAGTGCAAGCTCTACTAAGCAGGGCTTATTGCAGCAGCTAGAAGTGAGTGTGAGCTTGATCCACCAAAGACATTAAACATGCCACCTTTAGTCATTTCACTCACTGAAATATCCCATCAGTCTATGGCACAGATCCACTTAAATCAATCCTTGAACCAAAGTTCAGGAGAGCAACATGGAAGAAAACAAAGGGAAGAAATTCCCACTTGTAACATGAGCAGCTGCTACCGGCTTCTAAGATAAATGAGCACTCCATAATACAAGAGGCATGGTGGGTCTCCAATGTCAAAATGTTGTCAGGGGACAGGAACCTGTGAAAGGATTTTTTCCCCTTTGATAGAAGCTCTATCAAGTAGCTTTAGTAGTATAAAAATTCAAGGTCACCAGCTTTACCCCATTACCTACTTTTTCTTATTCCTAGAGGCCACAACTGGGGTTTACGCACTGCAGCAGGGAGCAGAGGACAAGTGTGCTATGTGAGCTGTTGGCAGCAGGGATTTGCATTTTATTTCCATGTCTGTCAGTGCACGGATGTTTTCCTGAGTGGAGAGGCAACAAATGGGTCAGGAGGTTGCATGGCTTGTGGGATGAATCCTAGTGAGCATGGGGTTCTCCATCCTAGCAGAGACCCTGCTGCACCCAGGGCAGGGTTGCACACGGACTGAAGAGGACAGTGTCAGAAATTATAACTCTCCTCTCCTATATGTTTAATGCATGCATCGGTCCTGGGGTGAGCCAAGGGCTTCTCCTAGCCCCCCTTGGGGTCTGGTGTCCAGCTGGGGCTCCGAGCAGTGCAGGAGCCAGGAGCAGGAGCAATGTGCCAGCTGCTCTCCCAGGGTCAGCAGGGACCCATCAGCACTGGAGCTTTGCAAACATCAAGCTGCCAAGTCTCACATGCTAGCCGTGGGATGCGGAGCACGGCAGGGTCCCACGCAGCGCCCCACCGCCCAGCTGTACCTTGCAGAGCTGGGGAGGTGTGAGTTGGGGGCCTCTCAGCAATGGGAGCGTGCCACCAGACAGGCTCCCGCCGCAGAGCCAGCGGGAACACCGTGCCTTGCCTGCTGCTTCCTCGCCAGTCACCTCCAGTGATGAATCCATCAGTGCCTTAGTTAAAAGAACAACAAACACACTAAATCCTGTGCTTCCTCCTTGGCAGCACATGCCATTCCCAGCCCCAAAAGTCTCTGCTGCCAGTCCTGCCCTAAAAGAGGGAAGAATTGATGTTGACACTGGCTGTGTTGCAATTGGCCTTTTAATTAAAGGGCTAACCCCCTTAATTAGATTAACAGAGGCCTATGCTTTACCTCTCTGATTTCTTCCTTGGACTGGGGACAGAGTTGAGCAGGGACTCCTCCAGGGCACAGCACCCTCTCCCACTGCATTCGGGCATTCTCTGAGCTTCAGCCTGCAATTCCACACCTCCTTGCTGCCACGGTTCCCTGTGTCGGGCAGGGTCCTCTCATTTTTACCATTAGAGATGCATAGGACAAAGCGGGGAGCACTATATGGGTATGTGATCTGGGCTTGTTCTCCCTCATGCTGCTTTTCCTCCTCTCCGCCTCAGTTCGCAGTTTCTCAAGTAAGCTGGGGTGGTTAAGAGCAGCTCGGAAACAGCACAGGAAGAAAGAGAGCAGGGATGCCAGAGAAGGAGAAGGAGAAAGGAAAAGCCCTCACTGCCCTCCCTCTGCCTCAGGAAATAATTTAATGTGAAGTGTCACCTCAAAGAGTTAAATCAACCAGAGTACATTGTAAAAAGGCATTTTAGCCATTTCCATAGATAATGGCTAGGTCATGTCAAGATGCTGGCTTTCACGAAGCTATCAAGCCATCCATAATTTAATGTTTAAAATGCAACTTTAGCAATACAATTAATACCATTTTATTAGCCCACAGAGGCTTCATGTAACTACTTAAAGCCATATAACACCAGCCCATCCTAGAGACCCATATAAATTCCTCTAGTAAGATAAACTTTCAGGTCTGCAGTTGCAGGCACTGAAAATCTGCAGAGCCAGCAGAAAGTAAATGGCTTTCCTGTTTGATAGAGTATCACTTTGGAGGAACGTACCCCTGCCTTCTCTGCAGAGAAATGTGCTGGTGCCAAGACCTTGGGGAGGAGGCAAGTACAGGACATACCTTGCAAGCAGCACTAAATCATCTCTTCCTGCTTCCCACCCTCCCTCTCCCTGGGTATCTCTGTCTCTCTCACACCCACACTGCCTTGCACATACACACTCACACGTTTCCTCTTTCAGTGAAGGGAGCTGGAACAGGAATATCTGTGCATGTTGCACTGTTTTTGAATGAAAACTCTCCTGTCTGCCTGCTGGTGGGTTGCTGTTACTTAAGTATCCCAAACCTGATGCCTCAGCCTTGCCATTCCAGACCCCAGTAGCTTGCCTGTCATGTTGGGCAGCGTAGGTTTAGACACCTGCAGCTTGGATGTCTCCACCTGAGCGAGATATTCCTGCTCCCTTGATAGGCAATGCAGAGCGAGAAGCATTATCCATTTGCCCCACCGGAGATACCTCCTTTAGGAAGAGCTGAACCCTGAATGCCACTGACCAAGTCTCCACTGAGACTGATGCAAGGGCATCAGATGAAACTTGGTCTTTCTGACTTCTGACTTTTCTCACACCACCATTCTGTGGTACTTGCATGTCCCTCTTTGCCATGAGATCCTACCCTCTGACCCCATCTGGGACCTGGCACAAGGATCCTGCGAAGGGGGGGATTCAGCAATGTTGGCCTGATGGAATGCTCCTCCAGAGACCATGGCAGAAGGGAAGCTATTGGAGCTGGTGAGGTCCTAGCCAGTACAATCCTTTTTATGGTAGGTCTTAAGTCAGTTGTGAATTCCTAAAGAGCAACCCAGATTTCCCTGGCTTGGTATCTCAGTGTAACTCAGCCCAAGGCAGTCCATTTATTTACAAAGCCTTGAAGTGAACCTGATTCTTCTGGTAGACACATGCTCACAGGGCTGCTCACCCACGGACAGGAGTTCAGAGCCAATTAGGCACATTAGCGTGGAGTCAGGCCAGACCAATTGCGCCATGATCCTACTGGGCCCTGTGAGCATCCCTTTGGCTTGTGCAAGCTGTGGCCATTTCACCTCCAAGGGCAGAAAGAGACCTCAGCAACATCTGAACAAACCAGGTTTTCCCGTAGCCTGATAGTGGTACCAGCACCATTCAAATCTCATGTGGGGCTGCTGTGCATCAGGTACTGTGCACTACAAATGCCACCCCTGTCCAAAGGCACTTTAAGACCAACATGAAACAAAACAAAAGCAGAAGTGTTAACAGACTTCTGTTGGGGATGAGCAATAGAAAATGGAGGTGGCTTGATCCCAGCTCAGAGAAGCTGTGGCAGAGGTGATATTTCATGGCTCCCAGATCTATGCTGATATCCCCACTGAAACTGCCCTATTCTTGTACTCATTTACTGCAGGGTGTATCTCTGGGATTGCTTGCTTATCCACCAGCAGAATAAAAAGCCACTCCTGGTGCTGTCATCTCTGTGTATTTCATATTCTCCATATTTCTTTCTCTTGAATACCCATCTTCTGGAATCAGTTGAGTGTCAGCTTTTATGTTGGAAATACTTTTTGAGGTTGTCTGGCTGTGGAGAGAAGTTGGGATCTGGGAGTCTCAAAGAAGTCCAAATTCACAAGGCAAAGAAACATTCTTCCTTTCCCCACCATATCTGCATTAGCGATTTGTTAAATGTCAGTGTCTTACGGTGACCTCAGGACTTGGTGCAATGCAATTCTGAGTGCAGAGTCTCATTGTCTGTGTCTTCCACACATCCCAACATGCAAAGACATTGGAGTAAAAGAGAAGAAAATAAATATGCTTTACAACTGCAGTGATGGAGACACTTATTAAAAAGGAAATGAAATTCCCCCAAATTTCCTAATCTTAAGGCCAACCTCTCTTGTTATTCTAGCCTACACTTCCTGTGTGTTTTAATTACTTTCTCCACACTAATGTAAACACATACAGTGAAGATAGACCAGGCATCCCAAATCAGCCTAATGAATGTCCTCATCTGAGAGGATTGTCTTTCGTAATGACTGAGAGGGATGAGAAATAAAACTCTCTAGCTTAGTTCCCCAAGAAGCAGCGGGACCCCAAAGATATGAAAAAAAGGAGCAATTCATCAGGAGCAGCAGGAGAGAAAAGATAATTAGAGCCAGAGACGTGAAGAATGAAAAGCTGAGCATGGAGGGCACTTTAGGGAGAAAAAGGAGGGGAGCTCAAAGAAACACAAGCCTAAATCTGTTGTGTGAGCCATAAGACTCACTAAACACCTGCATGAGAAGGAAAGAGCTTGTGCCTCCTGCATGCTGAACAAACACTGGCTTTGAGGGAAAAGTACCTTTCTCATTTATAGATTTTGCTCCTGGAAGAAATCTTCCATTTCTTCCCTCACTCCATCTTCCCTTCCGTACTTTCTTCCTACAAGTGGGAGCTCTCCCTGGCTGCCCTCATTTGCAGAGATGCCAGTATTTATGTTTTTCCTCCATCTCCCCCTCCTCCCTGCTGCCTCTGCTCCCTCTCAGCACCAGTAGCACCTTCCCCGATGGAGCAGGGAGGTGATTTGGGTCAGACTGGGGGTTTGCTCTGATCTTAATGTGATGCTGGGCGTCCTCCACACCCTGCAAGTCCAAGGTGAGCCATGATGCTCTGCTGGCTGCAGGGTCTGCCCATCACATAGGGCAATAGCAAGAAACCATGCCTGTGCTTGCTGCAAGATTGATCCCTGATTGATGGTGAAATCAGGGCATTGAAAGTACAGAGAAAAGCATAAGCCAGTCCGTGTTAACCTAGCAGTCCTGCAAGCAGCAGCCAAGCTCCAGCACCCTTTGAGCCATTGTATAAACAATCAAGCAGGTCTTGCCCTGCAGCTCTCACAGTCTGAAAAGCCAAAGGAGGGAGGGCAATGACCTTTTTCTTTGGTTTTCCAAGAAGTCTCCCCAGAGTCTTTAGGCAGTTTTGTTGCACAGAAAGCTGAGGGGTCCTGTACAGGGGATCAGCACCCAGCCTTCTGCACGTGGGTAGCACAAATGTGATTTACTGGGCTGATTACATTCATCATGGGCAGTAGTCTGCTGGATGATTATTTTCCTTGTCTGCTTTAAGCCTGTAGAGCCTTTTAACACCAATGCAGTAAACAGCAGAGCAGTGGTCAGTGTAAGCAGGCTTCCAGTTTTTACATACCACTAATGCAGACATGAGTTCAGATGTTCATATAATATAAATGGACTAAAACTGCCTGGATGTGGCTGTTGTAAGTAGGTCTCACTCTTCACAGGCAGCGGGAGAGCATCCCCCATTCAGGGAGGTGCAGACACGGAAGGGTGAGCCTGCTGTCCACAACAAACCCACCGTCCATCATTCTTTCTTCCTCACATATTATGGGGGCAATGTGCACCAATATCAAAACAATTCCCAAAGCTGAGAGTAAGGGCCAGATTTCAATGGCCAGACAGGACCACCACCACCTGGGTATTCCTGCACACTTGATGCTCTTGTCATTCACTTGGCTCTCTGCAAACTAGTGGGATAACAGCAAGATAGCTCAGCTGGGTGCCTGCCCTCGTTCTTGTCCCTTTTTAGTCTGTGGAAGTGTCAAGTGAAATCTCCTATTAGAGAAAGTGCCCTGAAATGCTCCTACACATGGTGAAAGGAGAATGTCCACTTGGTGTAAAGCAGGAGCCCAGCTTTGCGGGAACAGGGCTGGGATATTAGAAGAGCCTAGAAAGAGGACTTCCACAGCATAATACCTCCCTATATTTTCCCTGCCAGCAGTGTACCATATTCAGGTGTTGGCTTCAAAGATCCTGGGATGATAGAGAGCGACTGATTATTACCAAAAGCAAGCAGAAATATAGTGCAGTAGCAAACTGGCCATTCAGCATGTAGAACTGGCTAATCTATCAACATGCATGATAAATCAGTGCATAGACTCTCTCTTACCATAGAGGAACTGCAGTTATTATGGTAGGATACAGTTAAGGGAAACCAGACTTTACCTTTCCCACTGCTTTGGGACTACTTACATTTACACTGCCAATTGTCTATATCCCACCTTATAGCAAGAGCAGGATTTCAGGCAGAGAGTTTGATTCTCTTGTATTTGAACTCAGATAAATGGATTTACGTGGCAAATATCCTTGCAAGAGAAAAATGTTCCCCAGTGCAGGCTTTAAATCCATTCCCTGTGCTGGTTTCCTTTCTTCTGCCTCACTTTGCTGTGAATCCACAGCTGTGGAGTTTCAGATCTTTTGCTGTGAATCCACAGCAAAGTGGTGTCCAGTTCCTCCTAGCAGGGCTTAATTTCTCAGTGTCCAATCTCTTTTAACACGTTTTAACATTAATGGAAACATGCTAAGCAGCATTAGGAAGTGGAGCAGGGGAACTGCTCGACCAGATCGTATCACTAATTGCTTTGCTGCTCGTTTTGTGCTTCCTATTCCTGTGACATTCCTTTGAAGTCAGAGTGAGATGCCCTGACATATCTGGTACATCAGGGAGCACTGAAAGGTTACTGCTTCCTAACTAAATAAGAACAGAGGTTTGGTTAATTCCTTTTGTCTGGTGTCCATCACACAGCAGAGGTCAGTGCCACATGTTGGAAAGTACACTAAACTGGGCACATGATGGGAATTGGTAGCTACAGGGTGCAGTAAAATCTCTTAAAACCTCTGGAGTAGAAGTGAACATGGAAAAAAATGTCTGGATTTCTGTCGCTCCAAGGACATGGCTGAGAATGCTTGATGGTTCATGCACATATGGACTTGCAGGTGCAGATTAGCCGTGCTTTGCACAGGATCTTGACAAGTACTTGCCGGATAGTGTGTTTGATGCAACTAGATTTTTCACTTTGCACTAGCCATCTGTCTCCACGGCTGTACTGAAGCATCCCACAGATAGTGTGCTAAAGAGCTATAGTACAATCTTGTCGCAGTCATGCTGTTGAAAAACCTCTTGTAACATCTCCTTTGATAGATTTGCACTTCTGTCTCCACTTTGTGCATGAGAACAAAGTGCAAACAGTACAAAAAATGCTTTACAAAGGGAACAGTAGGTGAAAGAATGTACCAGGCTAATTCTTTTTGTTTCTTAGGCAGGTTTTACAATCTATATGATACATCCTGGTGTCATGGAAAGGTGATTATCAGGAGGACTGAAATTTGTTTAGTTATATCCACATTCTATTCCAGGGTAGGCAGTTTGTGCACATCGGAAACTCATTTCCCTAGGCAAACTGTCATATAGTCGCTCTTATGTAAAATGCCATCCCTGAAAAGGACAACTGTTGGAGGAACTTCAAAAGGTTCAGGCACTTGGCTCAAGTCTGAGTGGGTGTTGTGTGGTCTAGGATGTGCACTTGAAGTTAGCCTGGGCTTTTACATGTCCTGGTTTTAACAGGCCCCAGAAACAACAGAGACACTCAGGTCTGCTAACTCAAGCCCATAGCTACCTACCATGATACAGATGTAGCAATAGGGAAACACACGATGGAAGTCAGATGAAGAAAATGCAACACCAAAAGGACTGATTAGAAAGAGGTGTGGTCCATTCTTCACCACCAAGTCATTAAATGAAGATCGGCTGTCCTGCCAGGAGCAGAGTTCCATTCAGCTGCAAGCTATTGGTAGCAATGCAGGACTTGGCACTGCTGCAGCCTCTGGCCTCCTCTGTGTGAGAGATCAAACAGGACTGCTGCAACTGGCCATTTGGATCTGCTTTCCTGCTGCGCAGCTGGCACTGAATTGTTTGGGAATGAACTTCAGTCAGATTTTTGTGACAGTTGTTCCTTTTCTTTTTCTTATTTAGAAAAGGCCCTCACTTCATGTTTATCCTCCTGGCTCATAATGGGAGCAGCTGGGGTTACACTGGGAAGGTTGGTGGAGTTCCTCTCAAAGCAAGAAACCTCTTTTCCAGGATCCTCAATGTCTTTATGGCTGAGAGCAAACCCCTTGAGTTCAAAGAGAGTGTTTCCCACATAACAGCAAGTTCTCAGTGGAAATTAGTAACCCCCTCCTGTTAAAATAAATAAATAAATAATGAAAACAAGTACCATGAGATCTTGCCTCTGCAGCTTGGTGGGAATATCTCACCATGGTTTTCCCTGGCTGGTGGAGCAACAGACCTCCAGTGTAGGGCAAAGAGCCTGAAACTCAGCTACGTGCTCTGGGAATGTGCGAGATACAGAGAAAGGAAGACGAGCACAAAGCCAACAGACAACGGAAAACGAAACCATTTGGCTGTGTGTCGAGGCTGGAGCAGGGCCAAGCCCAGCCACACACATACAGGAGGCGTTCGTACGTGGTGGAGACCGTGGCAAGGTGGAGGATGTGCTGAGCTTGGATCTACAGATTGTTTCCCCAAAGAACAGTCAAAGCACATCAGTGCCAAGCATCATGGTCCCCCGCCACTAGACAAGAAGGTTTGCGGACGTGAAGGCCATGCCCAGTGTCACACTGCAGCTCTGCAGGACATCTGCATAAGCTTCAGGAAGTATGAAGTGATAGTTGCTTCAGGACACCAATTGCAGATGTTCCAGGTATCTCAGAGCAAAGCTCCAGCTGGGATCCTCTCCTGGCTGCAGAGAGGAGAAAAGAGAGGGTAAGTCATAGAGTGTTTGGCTGGTTTCAGTGAGCAGAGCTCTACTGAATTCAATTAGTTTTGGATTATGTCAATCCCCTGAAGATCCTATGTCTGTGACAGGTCTGAACCCTTCCCAACCTGAAACTCTGTCATTCAGCTCTGTGGAAGGATTTGACTCACTTCTAGTGACCGATAAGGCAAAGACCTGTGCATTTAGGATGCATATTTATACACATGTATGCATGCACTCACACACAGTATTGATGTAAGATTCGCCATCCTCCTTTTAGAAACACTGACAGGGATTAAAACACTACAGTTTTATAGAAGACTCTAAATTTTTATGTACAGTGTATTAGAGATTGGTATCCTTTCTTTGGGATTTGAAGAAGCACTTTGTGAGCTTTAAGAAAGTCATGCCCTGACCATGGCATTCTGTATCTTGATTTGAAAATGCTACAGTGAGTTTACTAATCCCAAATAAATCTGTTATGTCTTTTCCTTGTCTAGAAGGATTCATTGATAGAGTCCCCAATGAACCACATAAAACCCGCACATTTTAACACTCCTATCAACATGCACATCTGTTCTCTACCAGTCAGCAGAGCTGGTGTTGCCTTGCACACTACCACGTTGTTCATACTGGTTTTCACACCACAGAAATACTGTTCCTTATTTCCCGTTAGACACTTCGGAGTCCAAAATCTCTCCCACAGCCTGATCCTGCTGGGCGCTGCAAGGGGGTCCAAAGTACCTCAGCATCCTGTAGGATGAGAAGGGTCCTAGGATTCCCAGCACAGGGAAGATGTGCTGACCTGATTCACCACCCTGATTTGCATCTGCAGTGTTAAGGGAAAAGGCTGTATCCTATTAAATTAACAAACTAGCACATTCCATCAGCCGTTTCTCATGCCCTCAAGGCATCCTCTGGAGGTTTCCGCAACATGCCAATGAAACATTCAAACTACAAGACAGACCAGTCACTTCCCATCCATTTTTTATGATACCATGGAAACAAAGAGCGCCTGGCAATTCCTTCTTTAAGCTTTCAATAAATCATTCCACAACTGTAAGAGTTACATGTCTTCAATGCCCCTGTGTTTTGCTTGGCTCCCCTGGGCTAAGCAGGCTTCTGCCCCTTTGCCATCTATCTTCTACCCCCAGTCACCTTGTGGCCTCTGCTTCCTAAACAGCCATAAGGATTTGAGGGCAGACTGGCTTCTTTCAGGCTTTGTGTTTGCAGACATTGCTTGGCTCTGCATTTCTGGAAGGCGTCCTGTACATGTGCTGGGCTGATGCAAAGCCAGAGCCTTGGATGGGAAGATGGTTTTGCAACAGCTTTGCCAGCCAGAGTGGAGACTGAAGGCAACAGGACAGACTCAGTGACTCCACTGCTGTGGAAAGCCACCTTTTGTTCTGCCACTGGGAATACTCCCTTGCACATTTCTGAGCTTTGATGTGTCCATCAGAGCAAACTTTTCCCTCTTCCCATCTTATAGCCAATCTCCTCTCACAGTCAATGTCTGCCTCTGTGTGTGTATGCAACCTTTTCTGCTTCAAATACTACGCTACTGCAGAGGTCAGAGATGCATGAGAGTCCCTATGGTTTGTATTTATTGTAGGTACTGACCTGTGAGCAGTTATGGCATCTATCTCAGAGAAGGATGAGCTCCTTAGCTTTTCACACAGCTCAGTAGGAAGTCAATGCATGTATGTTTGGCCCAGCTGAAGTCTGACCATCCTCCATCTGATGGCTTCATTACCTGGGCTTTCTCTGAGGTACTTGCAAGAAAATTTTCCAATGAGAAACTCAGGAAAAGGAAACAGAGTGCAAAAAGAATCATGGAATCACCTAGGTTGGAAAAGACCTTTAAGATCATCCAGTTGAACCTTTACTCCAGCTCTGCAAGGCCACCATTAAGCCACGTCACTAAGGGCCTCAAGAAAAGCCAGTCCAATTCTTTCCTGTCCATTCTGGCCGATCAAGGGAGCTGATATCTACAGCTCCCTGCACCCCATGGGCTAGAAAACTCCTTCAAGCCATATTTGAGGTCATTGCCTGAATATTGTCAGTTGTGTGGCTGGATACAAATTGCAACTGCAGCATCTGAAAGAGCTGGCCCAAGTGTCTTTAAGGGAGAAAACTGGGGCTGGAAGAGGACTGTGGATTTGCTAATATGTACTGCAGTTCAGGCAGAAGGTTGCCCATGACTTTAGCATTGGTATCTGGAAAAGGGGAATGCGTGTACATAGCTGCTGAGTAGGTTTTATCCTGGTCAATGCTTAATTCCCCAAATATTAGGGGTCTTTTGAGTGAGGACCTTAGCTTGGAGCATGGTCAAGAGGTGAATGGGACCTTCAATTTGAAGCCAAATCTGTTCGAAAACGTTGCAAGAGTGTGTCTGTGTGTACAGATGCTAAGTTAGATTGTCTGGCTACTGCCCAATGCTGATCAGCTCTCACCTGATGGAAACTGCTGAGTATCGGTGTAATCCAAAGCAGTAGAAGACTAAGGCAGAAAAAAAAACCAACCCAAATTTCACTCTGATTTCAGAGGTCTTTGGGTCAAGGCCTTCATTGTTTCACTTCAGCATTCACTGAGGGTGAAACCACATCCCACAAACACAAACAGGCATGGAGAAGGCAGTGGGTGTTGTGTGAGGCTGTCCTGGCTTTGCTTGCCTTAGAGGCAGCACACTCATGGAGTGCAGGGATCAAACAAGCTTCCCAGAGAAGTGGTGGAATCGCCATCCTTGGGAGTGTTCAAAAGACTTGTAGATGAGGCCCTCAGTGATATGGTCTTGGCAGTCTTGGGGTAATGGGTGGACTTGATGATCTTAAAGGTCTTTTCCAACCCAGCTGATTCTATGTTTAAATTAGGAATCTGCTGAAGCAGTGGGAAGGAACATTTTCATTTGCAGCAGCTCTGACTGTGGTCATCACACCAAATAAAACATCTCCAAGCTGCAGGTCTCATGCTCCAATGCTGTAATCCCACCAGCTCCAGTGGAGGTGTCTTATGTGACCAAGACTGGGATGTCAGGGGCTCTGCATTAACCCTTTTGCTCCTGAAAGCTGTCTTTCCTGGGCACATTTCTGTCCCAAAGACAAATTAATGTCCCATTAAATTGCTTTCATCAGTAAATTGCTAGAATCTGCCTGGACACACTTGGCAAGGTGGGATTTGTGCCTTTGCCAGATCGGCCTGGCACATGCAACAGCAGTGAGCTGCTCATGGGCACTGGCTTTATTAAACATTAATGGATTCAATTTCTCTCCAACAGCTAATAATAAAAGGGATCATTTAAGTTTGTTCTGACACAAACGAAGAGATTTAGATTCATCTGGAAGCTGCTCAGTTGTGTTTCTTAAATGCTTAAGGCTTGTGTATCAGCAAGAAGATGCACTGCTTGTAACTTTAAAGCGCTGGTACCTCAGGTGGTGTGGCAAGGTTGTACTTATTTGCTATGACCAATGCTCTTGACTCCCCGTCAGTTTGTGGTTGGCCCCTTCTCCAAGGTATAGGGACAGCCCTCCCCATCACAACAGCTTGCTCTGCTCCTGCACATGGTCACTTCTTCTGGCAGGTCTGTGGCTACTTCAAATTGCTTCTCTCCTAACCTGAAACAAAGTTTACAATGAAAAATGTCCACATGCAACCAAAAATTTTTATTTTCATTAATTTGGTTAATGGCTTCCAATAAGGGGTTGGCTTGCTTGACATTTTACTTTGCTGTGGTTAGAGGTGAAGAAAATGTTTCAGCTTCCCCGAGAAATATTCATGATATGGGCAGAGGGGCAAACAAGCATTGGTTAAGCATCTCTCAATTAGAGACCCCAGAGGGTTCAGAAAAGGTATTGTGCAGCTGCAAAGCCAGGCTCCAACACACCCCAAACCCACCCTGGCTGCTGTCCACAAGCCTGCTCCACTCACCTTGCACTGAAAGCTTATCTGCTGCCCATAAGGTCTGTTTGCCTTGGCACACATTCACCTGTGCATTAGGAAAATGTTCTCCTGATGCTGAGGTTTGGTGAGGAATGGATCATTTTAGGGTGTTAAGCTGCACGCTGCATCCCCACAGCCCCCCTCCAGGTTTCCTCCCTCCATCCCCTTGCAGACCAAGCCAGGAGCAGGGTGTGACCCTGCACACTTGCTTACAGTCCTGGCTACCAGAGAGGGTTATTTCAGTGCTTCCCATCTCTGGCTTCAGAGTGCTCTTCCCTTTCTGTAGTTTTAAAAGAAAACATCTGTGAACGGCTCGTCACAACAAACCCCTGCCAGTGTCTGATCTCTTACGATAACATGCTGTAATGAGGTTATAGTTCTCCTGCCTTGCAAACGTTTCGGAGTTGCTGGGGCTGAATGAGACATGAGGTAATTAGAGTGACATGCTTTCGTGCTCAGAGAGAATAAAGTAGCACAAATTTCCTGAATGGACAAGAGCAGTTTGGCCTTAGCTGTGTGAAATAACCAAGCAGCGATCTAATTCACTTTACTGTTAATAGATTGTTATCTGCAGAGCCCTAGTGCAAACCGGGTAAGCTGTAAAGAAATACCGGTAAGAGCCCGAGCTCCGAGTGTTACAAAGTTGCGCGTTCAGCCCAACGCTGGTCTCACTGGCCTCCGCCTAGCTCCAGTTTCTACTCTCTGGGTTTGGCTGGGGTGGTAACACTTGAGCTGGGCTGCGCAACCAAATTGTTTCCCAAATTGTGGGATCGTTTGGCTCCAGCATCAGTTCTCCTTGCAGTGTCCAAGCCACAGCGGGCAAAGCTGGAGCCAAAACTCTGTGGGTTCAGGCTTGGAGTCTGGCTGCCATGCTCCATGCATAAGGGGGTGCGGCTGCAGCAAGTGATGCAGTGGTCCCCCAGCAGGGTCCCACAGCTGGCTGAGCACATCTGCCCTGGTGCAGCTGGCATCTCAGCCATCCTCCAGCACTACATCCCTTCGGTGGAATAACTGCTGGCAAAGGGCCCACATGCTGGCTTCATCCCTCACACCCCTCCCTGTCACAGTCCTGAGATACAGACAAGGTTACGTGCATGTGTTTTGGTAGGACAAGACTTCTACAGTTTGTACCAGGGGTGAGTTGTGATTGGAGGCATGGAAGTGAATGTGGGTCTGTGAGTTTTCTCTGCCCTTATTTGCCCCATAAACAAGAAAGCAGCCCTGATGTACACCAATTGAGTGCTTTGGCCACGTGTTTTGTCTGAATTCTTTAAGCACGCCAAGCCATTGTCAGTGAACACCCTTGACAGTCTTTCCTCTCCTTTCTCCTTGCATGAAGCTCTGCTGGGTTTATCACCACTGTGTTCAGCCAAACCAGCTGCCAACACAGACATGTTATACACTGCTCACACCACCCATCTACTCTTATTGTAGCTCTGCATTCCAGTGTGCCCATGTCAGGGTACAACACTTCCCAACTTTTCAGCTCCCGTTCTCCAATTCCATCCCCAGCCATCCATGGGAAGGAGAGGACACCAATGGGGACCTGGAAATTTACTTCCAGTGCCCATGGTGGGGAATTTCAGCATGGTCGAGTTCAGCTGGGGTCTGTCCAATGACCGGAGGCCCAGTAAAGCAGAGTGTGGTGGGCAAGCAGAGCCAGAGAAGGTACCTTCCTCATGGTCATGAGGTGAAGCCTCACCCTCACACTGCCTCTCTTCCCATAACGTTTATACCTCCCTGGCCTTGCACATAATATTCCATGTCATTTTTCATTTCCTCAGGCAAGAATGCTGTCAGCTTCCCAGGCAGGTCTGAATGTGTCAAGAGCTGTAATCTCTTCGCCCAGATTTAGCCTACTTTGGGGGAGTGATTGCTCCTTCACTGACAGCTTCATTAGAGATGAAATAACCTCAGCTGTGCCGGCCCCCTCTCTCCTCAGCCAGCATCCAACACTTAGCAAAACATAACAGCATAGCTCCTTATGATCACTCTTCTCCAGAATTTCCAGGAGTTATTGCATCCCTCCAGGCCTCATTTCCCCACTTGTATCATAAAGTACCTAAGGTCTTTTTATGCATTTCTATGCAGTTTGATGGCAAAGCAGTGATGGGTCTGGATAGATCCTTCCTATGCATTTAAATCTCCTCAGCATCCCAGCTGGAGCTTCTAAACATGCTGCACAGCAAACATCAATAGGTGCTAACCCACCACACACTGCTTTGCCAACTCCTCCAGCGGAGCAGTGGGAGCCAAGGTTACAAATATAGCCAGTGGGGGAATACCTAAACATCATCAAACTCAGTAAACTGAGGCATATCCCCAACATGTCCTGTGACCAGTCAAGCCAGGCTGTTGGTCCCTGGCCAACCTCTGACCATTAAGCTTTTGCCACAAGCCCAAGCTCAGGCTGAAGCTATGTCCTCAATGGGTGGTTTGGATGCAGCTGCCCTGTCCTGAAGAGGGGAGTTGTGTATGGGCATGTAAAGTCTGCTGGCTGCTGCCTGTGCCAGGGAGCAAGCACCGGCTCATTTTATTTAATGGTACAGACGTAACCTTGGACACTCTTCAACCCACCTTTTGCATCCTGCCTTTGCATTAATGCCATGCCAAGCTCACGGAAAGCAGCCTGAATTTCATTACGAGTGCCAAGCCCTGCTGAGAGAGTGGAGGAGACACAAACCAGCTCTCACTCAGCTGGAGAGTTTGCTGAAGGCTTGAAGAGTTTGCTTGAAGAGCAATTTGCTCCGATTGCTTGAAGAGTTGTCATTATACTATGTTTAAGATGGCAGACTGCTAAATTGCTTTAAAGCTGGATCCAAGCAGCCTTCAATAGGGCACTCTTTGCTGTAAGGATACATGTGCGCCATAGTCCTTAGATTGGGAAAGAATAGGAAAATCATAGTTTTGCTTTGAGCATCCTGCAGTGCTGGGAAGGAGCATAACTTACTGTGGAGATAAAGGGAACAATGTACAGGGATTGGAAGGAGAGCATCCAGGAACAGAGTCTCAAAATCTCACCGTTACTCAGTGTCTGCTCCATGGTCGTTCACACTCATTTTCCATCACCCATCACCGACACTTTCTTCCTGCAGCAAAAGGAGCTGACATTAACTGTAGCTTTTGTAGACCTGGCAAGGGTCTAATGGGAGACTGACCTGAAAGAAACATCTCTATTACCTTGGCAAGGGGGAAAGTGAGGTGCTGGGCCAAGGAGGAGAGACAAGGAGGGAGAGGCTTCCTTCCACATCAGTTGGTGATGCTAATGAACCAAAGGAGTCTGGCATATGAGAGTAGCTGCCTGCTAATGAACCAGAGGAGTCTGGCATATGCAGCTATGTGTTATTAGTAGGCATCAGATCATTAACATCTCTCCTTAAAGAGGGAGGCATGGCCAGTTCCAATCCTTGTCTTAAATAATTCAGTGCTCCCCTTAATGGTGTACTCTCCTCCTCCTAGGTGCTGGGGCTGAAGCGTCTTCCCCACTGCAGGAACAGAGAACTTGGGCATATTCTTCACCGAATGCATTCCTTCATCCACACACACATGCACCCTCCCCCATCTCTAAATCCTAAAGTGCACTTTGACCACTCTGTTTCCAAGCCTTGAGGAAGTGTTAGCTGGTCCCAACTCCAATCCCATCTCAAAGAAAAGATATCAGATCTATTTAGCAGTGGGGTTCTAAGGGTTACTTCTCCCTGGAGTCATCTGCTGTGGTGCTCACAATTGCACCATCTCCACTGAACAGACCTGACAGGACTTGGTTTTGCAGGGAAATGCTAATCTTGTTTGAAGTCTCCCCTGATGGGTGTAATGGATGCAACATGCTTGTGTTGGCTTCAGTCATTCTGCCCACTGGGAATCCCACAGTGCTGATGGAGCTGGTCTCACCTCTTTGAAATGCTCTTGTCAGTCATCCAAAGGCTTTGTGTCAATGCAGCACTCAGTAACCAGCCAGCGATGGAGCATCTGAAATGACTCCTCAAGGCACCTGTGACACCAGGTAGGAACCTGACAATTTGATCATGAGCTTGCACATGCACTTCCAGTTCTCAGCCTGTTTTGTGGTTTAGGGAGAGACCTTTAGATCCACTGGTCCTGAAGGGGGGAGACCAATCAGTGCAGGTGCATCTGGCTCTTTCTTGTCTTCCCTCAGACACTGCCTTTTCTCCCATTATTCTCCCCTTAGTCGCTCCACTTCCTCCAGGTCTCAGCACTTACGGATGCCTGCCAAGCACACTTTCCCATGGGCCCTCTATGCACTCTTCCACCCCTGCAAAATTAAGGCACGTGACCTTCATAAATCCTATCAAAGGCCTTTATTCTTCTGCTATTCTTCTTGCTGTTGTTCACATTAAGCATGCATGTGACAACCAGATAAAAGGCATCATTCTCGAACAAGCTAATTCAAGTTAACCAGTGCAAAGAGAAGGACTGAGCAGCACCAAAGCACTCTGGCATTTTGATGTGGGGCAGGGGTTTGAGCCTTCAGCTTGGTTTTAGATTCAAAAATCCCAAGTGTTAACTAGACACTCCCTGAGCATTTGGCAGGAAGCAGAAATTGGGGAAACCTGGCTTCCTTTGCATCTGTGTCCCAGGATTTTGGTGTAGGAGAGGGAGGTAAGCTTGAAAGATGGATATTTGAAAAGGTGAGCCTTGCTCCCACTTTGGAGCATGTATTAGGAGACTCACCCATGTGGGTTCCTTAGTTCAGCCTTCCTTTTCCTCAGAATATTTAGGAGAATCTGGGACACCTCTCCTTCTGCCAAATTCTGATAAATTCAGCAAACGCTTATGTTCATAAATACATAGCAGAGGACACTTAAAAATACATGTTTTGATACATTTTTTTTAAGTTTTGAGATCTTTTTGGCTTTTTTTTTTCACTGAACAGTTAGGAGAAACTGGGAGTGAAAAAGTAATGTCAAAACTGTCTGGCATTTTTCTTCTCCACTGAGCCTGGGTAACTAACTGGGGATGCTTCTGGGAGGTATGCTAGGAAGTGAATCTCCAGTACCTTGAGCAAGAAGATGCTTTTAGTGCAGAAAAGATAATGGGCATATATCACATGGGCTTTCTTCCTTTCATAAATCTTAGACCACAGATGCTGGTACTACCTGCACTGTGCGACTCCTGTTGGGTTGTTCACTGCGAAGGTCTAGGGTGGCCACGGAAACCCTCACTGGCAGGGACTGAGGGGATGTAGATTTAGATTAGATATAAGGAAGAAGTTCTTCCCTGTGAGGGTGGTGAGGCCCTGGCACAGGTTGCCCAGAGAAGCTGTGGCTGCCTCATCCCTGGCAGTGTTCAAGGCCAGGCTGGACGGGGCTTGGAGCAACCTGGTTTAGTGGAAGGTGTCCCTGGCCATGGCAGGGGGTTGGAACTAGGTGAGCTTCGAGGTCCCTTCCAGCCCAAATCATATTGGGATTCTGTGTCCAGCCTGTCTGTTCAGAGCCCTGATTTAACCAATTCTCTTTGAATTCTGTCTGAAATAGTATGTAGGATCCTAACTCCTGCTGGAAGATGTTGCTTAGGATCTGAGTTATGCCAGTGCTCTTGAAAATTATTTTCCATCAAGACCAAAGATGTTGTGAAAATCCAAGTGATATAAAATCAGGGCCTAGGAGATAAAGCCTGGTATGCTTCTTGTACAAGAGATGGAAGATCACAGAGCAAACCGAACAGAAAGAGTGTCACGTTAAAAGCAGCTTCAGGAAACACCCAGCATTGCATCAGGAAACACTCCTCTCACCTTGCAGCCTATTTAGGGCAACTGGAAGCAAAGTCCCCATCCTCATGTTTCCTTCTCCTCATGCAGAGGACATGGGGAGATTGGGAGTGACAACAGCCATACGACTGTAATTGAGGAGGGTTCTTTAGATGTTGTCCCGTAGGTAGGACCCTGGGGATCTCATTCCGTATTCCAGCTCAGTGCCTGGAGTGGTGAGTGCTGGAGATGAGAACTCCTTTCAAATAAAGATGCTGCTCCAGTACTTCTCAGTAGTTTCTCACTGGGCTTGACATTCTCATCTACTCACTGCCCCTGGCAAATGTCTCCCGTGGTGGTTCCTCATCTCCCAGCTCCACACAGGGAAATTAAAAATCCCCATAATATTTTTCTTTAATCTAGTCCAAGCTTCAGCTGCAGCGAGGGCTGTCACCCAGGAAAGTTTGCATGGATGAGGGGTGCTCAGCTCACCTTCTTTGGTGAAACTCCCTCTACAGCTAAACTCCTTGAAGTACACAAACAAAGATGGAGCAGGGAAAAAAGACCCAAAGGAATAAAGAATAAAAGTCTTAGCAGAGAAATGCTCTGACGACTGCCATTGCTAAAGGGCAGAATGTGGGGGAAAGCTTGGCTGCTTGGAAAGGACAAACTCATCCTTCCTGTGGTCCACCGAGGGTTTGGAAGAAACATAAGAAGAAATGGGAGTCAGTTTGTGTCTTCGGCCACCTCAGCTACTGCCATCTTCTAGCCACAGGCTGGTAAGCTCCCTAATCCCAGGTCCTTGCCTGCTTCCCATACAGGTGCAGAGCATCCCAAAAGCAAGTATTTTAAGACTCCAAGACTCAGTCAAGTTTATGTTTGTGCCCTAAGATGGTTTTTCCGTACAGGTCTACTGTAGCATCTCTGATGTGGTTTAATCATTTAAAGAAGGATTCTCGTGTGGTTTCTCTTTAAAGCTGGGTGATGCTTGTGTCACAGCTACATATAGGATAAGACAACTTAATCGTTTTGGGTGATTCAGGCAGTCACCAATCCACCAAAAAGGAAAGGATTCAACACAGAAAGAGCTGCCAGGTTTTTATTTTGCTTTGGTTTTTTCAAAACTTCCACGAAAAAATATTGTAGAGCAGCACCTCATTACTATACACTGCTTAACATTTTCCCTACCCAAACAGTTTTTCACACATTCTGAGTAAAAAGCAGTGCACAGTTTGAAAGTTAGCCAGAGGCTGAAAAAGCCAGCGCAGGCTAATCCATGAATATAGACTGAATGATAAGTTACTTCAGGAAAGAGTGGCTGTATTCTGTTACTTTGCTCACCTCAATTATTGCCAGCCAGTTCTAGGTCCAGAGACGCTGCTGCCCTGTCTGATAAATGGAAGGACTTCACAGACATATTAACACAGCTAGTCTGTAGTCAGTGAGCAGACAATTGATTATATGTCAGAAAGTCACACACTGGGCAATTTTACTTCTGGGCTTTGCCTTCATTTCTCAAAATATATGTTACAAAGCAAAGAAATCAAAAGTGAGAGATAAGAGTTAGTCTGTGTGGTAGGAAGCTGCTTGGAACAGCCTCCGTCTTTCTTTCTGCTTTTGCACAGCGTCAAGTACCTTGTTGGGATTCAGAGAGGAACAGAGTTGGTCAATCAATGTCTTACAACCAAGAGGTATTTCTTAATGAAATATGGGATTCTGTCAAAGAGTAACTTTTGTCTCAAAAACATGAGTTTCAATAACGTTCTCCTATTTTTTACCAAGTCTAAGCAAACAGCTTGTTCTTTATCCCCCCTCCCTTTCAAATCACAGCTTGTAAATGCTGAGGTTTTAGCTGGAAAAGTTATCATTTATGTCAAAAATGTTGAAATCTTTCCCTGAGACCTGTCACCTTATGTCAGACTGTTATGAAGACGCTCAAATAGGCTTGTTCCCAAGTCACCTTGTTCACACTGTGTCACAGTGAAGCCAAAGTTTCAACATGTTTGGGGACAGAAATTACCTTCCCAGTGAACTAAGAAATTTGAGTGATTGATATCAAGGTCTTTGTTATGAAGACTGCCTGAAATAAAGCCCCGTTATCTGCATTGCAGTGAGGGCTGGAGGTCATGGTGGGTTTTGGTGTCTTGCGCTACATATTGAGCAAACATGCACAAGGCAACACTGCCAGCAAGGCCTCATTGACAAGACAAAGCACTGAGGGGAAAGAGAAGCAGGGAGAGGTGGAGTGACTCAACACAAATCACAGCACAGGCCAGCTCAGAGACAGGAGGGAAACCAGCTTTTCCAGATTCCCAGTCCTGGGATGGCATGATGGGTCTGTTGGCTGCTTCAAGGAAAGAGTGAATAAGGGAGGATGTTATGCTCAGGTGATCACCTTGTCTCCTGAGACCAGGAGGACCAACCTGGCCTCTAACAGAGGTCCACTCCTCTCCTACCTGCCCTAAGGGGTCTTTTGGATAGCTCTGATGGCTCACCCTCCAGCATCGTTTCTGAGGGACTCTGCACCTATGTTATCCTGCAGTTCATCATGCCTCTCTCTTCTTGCAACTACTTTCTGCAGGAAATCTCCAAAGTTGTGTGTCCTGCGCTGGGTAGAGCAGAACCACTCTGAAGCCTGGCGCACATTTACAAGCAGGGCAAAGCAGATCATGGCAGATCTTCCCCATTGCCATCAGCCAGAATGGCTTGGCTTCCAAAATCAAGTGGTATGGGGGGCTGTACAATCCCACAGGAAGCCTGAGTAATGATGCATTGGGTTACTGTGCTGAGACTTCAGCAGAAAACATTGGTTTGGGTCTGTGTATCATGGGACCATTTCTTCCTCTCCACCGTGGACCAGCCTTCACTGTGCCATATACCCCACAAAAAAAACTCTGGCCCATCTGCCACTGAGCACAACCCATCTTCTACCTCTTCTCAAACAAAAAGCTTTATTTCTCCAGCTTCCAGTGGCTGAGTGCACCAAAGGAGGGGATCAATATCTATTGACCATCCCTGTTTCCTCCAAGTGTCTCCAGCCCTTGTGATTATGTATCTGCTCTCCTTTCCTGACCTGCTGTCCACAGCAGGAATTCACCTCATTTCCCCCCCCCGCCAAAAGATTTCCAGAAATGAGTTCCTTAGAACCAGTTCTATTGCACAACCCAAAATGATGTTATTAGGGGTAACACTTGTCTTTAGATTAGAGCTGCTCTGGAAATTTTGGCTTTGTGGGTAGCAAATAACTGAGCTATTACAGCTAAAAATGCCCCTCTAATGCCTGGAAACAAAATGCTTGGTGCCAGCATGTGGAAGGTCTCATTGCAAGACTGCATGGGGTAGGGGATATGAAAAAGGAAGAGGCCTCTTCAAATGTTAGACATTTTCTGAATCCTCAACCCACTAAGTCGAGCATCACCAGGGATCCCACCCTTCACACAAGTTCTGCCTGAGCATCCCCATCCTCTCCCTGGAGGTACCTGCCCTCCCTCTGCAGGCAGCTGGTTCAGAGAGCTAAGGTAGCAGTAAAAATCCTGAACAAGCAAACAATTTCCTGCAGGTTCATTTCCCTGAACCGACTCACCCCAGGGTGAGCGGTCCCTGCCAGGCAAGGAATGGGAAAGCACAACTGCAGGAGGATGGGGACAAACAGGATTTTTGGGGACTGAGCTGATTTGCATCAGTTTCACCAGGACAAAATGGCTGTAACCTGGCTAAGAGGTTAGTCCCTGCAGCAAAGGGGCACAGAGGATGCATGGACACGTCTTCAGCCTGTGCACCCCAAATGTGACTCCTGCCTGCTTCAGGAACCTGCCAGAAAATACTAATCTATCTACAAGAAAATCTTCCTTCACCTCTAACCCCGTGATACCAACTGCTGAAAACCAAACACCTGCTGGTGGAGGACACAGGGAGAAAAGAAACTGAAAGAGCAATGCTCCAGATCCAGTGCAGGCTCTCCTCTCTTGGCTGCAGCACAGCAGAAGCAGCAGTTCATATCTCTGTCTCTCCCTTTATCTGGGATAAAGCAACTTTAGTAAGAAGCTGAAGAGATGTTGCCCTGGGGACAGACACCTAGTAACCCCCCGCAGCCCATTCAGTGTAAGCCAGGACTTGCACCCCCTAAGGACTGATCATCACCCTGTGGAACTGGTGCCTACCCAAAAGCCTTCGAATGTGACCTGGCGCAGCTCTTGCCCTGGTGGGGGAGCACTGGGGTGCCTTGCAGGCATGCTTCTTGTGATCTGCAAACCACCGACTAAAGGCACATCTTGATTGCATCTTTTCAGATAAAAGCTTGGATCCCTTCCTTGCCTCCATCCTCCTCCCCACCCCCAGTGTTTACTGCTCTCAGACTCTGATTTAGGTGGTTTACTAAGGCTTTCATCTAAGTGCATCAGCATTTTTAAATTAGTCACAGGTGACTCACAGGGTTACAAGAATAATGTTAAATTACCAGACATACACAGCCCATATACTTTATTACCTCATTTTTGTATCTTCTTTATGGTCTGTGATAGCAATGACCTTATAGTCTGTGGTTGAAAAGCCAGTTAAACTTGTTCTCTGTCAAAATGGTAATTAAAAAATTCCTATAGGGCAGGAAGCAAACCTTTATTCTCCCGTATATTTCCCCTTCCAACAAGGCCCTTGAAGGAGGCTCAGAAAGCAACAGAAGACAATGTGTGCAAAAGTCTCTGATAAACATGCTTATCAGCCAGGCAGCGCTCAGTCATCTGCATTAATATTTTAAATAAACATGTATTCGGCTTAACTGCACACAACGTGTGTCAGAGCCAGAAAAACAGAGGAGTTTCTCTTTGGCCACCAAGCAGAATTTGATCTGATTGAAAAAAAGGAAGGAAAAAAAAAGGATGAATACATTAAAGACATTTATCAAACAGTTTGCATTGTTCTTGCTTTCAAATGAAGATGACAGCTTGACTACCTCCTTCCTCTGTTTAATCCCCTTCTTTTTCCAGTGTTGCAACAGTCAGATTGGAGGAAAAGGGAATAAAAGGGAAGGGAAAATTCAGTATCTGAGGAAATTTTGGCTGCTGGGGTCATGAAAGAAATAGGAAGAAAAATAGTGAATTTAATTAATTGTTGGTGGAGGGAGAGGGGTCAGTTTTTATCTCCCCAAAAGCTGCAGCCAACCCTAGTTGACAGTTTCACAGGGGCATATGTTTAGAACAGGTCTTGCCCAATTGCCCAGGACCTTCTCCGTTTGCCCTTCACCAAGCCCAGAAGCAACATTAGGAAAAGCTGCCAGGATGGCAGTGGGAGCAGAGCTCAGGGTGCAGGAGGGCAGGTCCCAGGCATACCGCTGGTGCCAAACTGCAGCTGCATGCCCATGTCCTCTGCGGGAAGTGCAGGTCCCAGTTTTGTGCGATGCTGGGAAGAGGAGATGCTTCACCTCCATCTGAAGCTCTGGGAGTGCTGGTTTGGGAAAGCACCTCCAAAAAGTGAGGGAGACAACCCTGAAAATGTTTCACCCACTATTTTCCCAGCTCTGTTATTACAGACGTGCTGTTTCTACACACCATCCTCCCCCCAAAAAAAAAAAAAAAAAAAAGGCTTTTACTATAGGTAAGTGGATCACATCCAAATTGCCAGCACATGGCCCTCACTGGGTACCAGGTGTTTCTGTTACTGGTTAGAATCAAACTCCCAGAAGCAGCAGAAAGGCTGGATGGAACTCATCTTTTCCTTTCTCTCCTCTCTCCTCATCCAGATTTCTTTTTATTGGTGTCATTTACAGGTTACTAACCAAGTTGAAACATTCAAGCTGAAAGTCCAGCAGTTAAAAAGCAGCAAGGCATTCAAAGCCCGCTTCCCGTGCAATTTTTAAAGTGCTGCACTAAGGAAATGTTCAGGAGAGTGAAGCTTTGCCTTTTATATATCCCAGCAGACCTACACTTTCTAAAAGACCCGTCTAAATCAACAAAGTATTCCCCAGTCAGAGCCAACAGTCGGCGAAAATGGCTCGAAGGCAACTGATGCAGCCACAACTTTCCACTGGAAGTTAATGAACTTTTAAAAACATTTTGGAAAGTGATGTATGCGCACAGCTCCTTAGTGTATTACGGTTAATAGAATGCATTCCTTTCCCTGGGGGAGACCCTGTCTGAGCTGTCAGCTGTAAGGTTGTTCTTCTGGAGCCTTTTCTTTATATATACAATCCTCCCTCTCTGTCTCTCCCTTTGTTTCACGGGGTAAAGCAAAAGGCAACTAGCTCCCGTTTGTATAAATTGTGTGCTTCAAAGAATTTGAAGGGCAAATGAACAGGAGGAAAACAAAATCCGTCTGGCTGAGTGAGCAGGGGAGTCATGCTGCCCTGGACGTCACCAGTAGGGCTGAGCATCCTGGGGACATGCAGCTGTACATTCATTTGCACATGAGTATGCATATCTCTGTACCCACACATAGGCAACAGGAATCTCTGGCGTAAGAGAACATTGGCTCATCTAAGTGGCCTCCTGCATCGCAAGCTAGCAAGTCATGCAGCAAGTTTCTCCTTATGAAACCCTAAGACTTCTGTACAGGAGTTCTTTCTAGCACAGGATAGCCTGAAGCTCATCAGGTTTATCTATCTGTGGATCAGCAACAGCTGCCAGACCTGAAAAGAAGTGGGGAAAAAAGGGAGATCACAGCCAGAACATCACTGGTCCAGGAGGCCAACAGTCCTCCACTTCCACCTTAAATAAGGTCTCCTCAAAGACGAGCCACAGCATAAGCTCGGCAGCTTGTCTGGAGAGAACCCAGTCCAGTGGTTAGTTATTTCCAGCCTTAGGAGGCTGAGGTCTATTTCGAGGTTGAATTTCTTTGATTCCCAGATACCATTGTCCAGCTTTGGGTGTTCTCTGAATTATTCTTCACACTTGCTCTCTCAACATGTCTGGACTTAGCACAGCTCTCCACCCAAGGCTGTATTTTCCCTGTCCCAGCTGACTTTACCCACCTTTTTAACTGATCTGAAGATTATCTTCCCCTTCCCCCCCACATGGCATTGCAGGGAGAGCTCATCTTGAAAGGTTATCACAGGTAACCCCGAAGTCGTTCTTCAAGACACCGCTTTCAAACATGGAGCTTGCTTTTCTGTAAGCACAGCCTTGCATTTTTCACTCCCAGAAGGATTCCCTTCAATTTAGCCGGACTAAAAGCATCCTTCTGAAGCATGACAAGTAAGTACATGATCCATATCTCTCAGTATGAGTAGTCCATATCTTCCTTGTTTGCTAGCCGCAAATTTCTGTGCCATTTGTAATGCCATAAAAGGTTCTTAACTCCTGAATGTTCTATAGCACTGTAAAATGACATACAAAACCTTAAACGTTGGTGGAACAAGGTAAGTCTCTGGGGAAGCCACTTCAAAATGGGTCTACTCATTGGAGTCATGGCATGAATGGCTTTCAAGATGCAGCAGTGAGCTGGTCCACCTAGTTGTTGTCCCCTTGATACTGCAAAAAGTATGCTTTCAAA
Organism: Psittacus erithacus; assembly: GCA_009867235.2. Lineage (NCBI taxonomy): Eukaryota > Metazoa > Chordata > Aves > Psittaciformes > Psittacidae > Psittacus > Psittacus erithacus. Next base: position 33,912 of record WYDI02005227.1, on the reverse strand, counting down.
ATTGAAATATCATCCACTGTCATGGGTAATATTCTTTGAAGAAGTTTTGTTAACCATATCAATGTGGTTGTCTTCCTGTTGCAGTTTAACTCTGGTCAGCACCTCATCTCCATGCAGCCACTCGCTCATTCCCCTGCTGTGGACTGGGGAGAGGATAGGAAACGTAAAAGTGAGAAAACTCATGAGTTGAGGTAAAGACAGTTTAATAGGTAAAGCAAAAGCAAAATTCATCCAGTACTCCCCACTGGCAAGCAGATGTTCAGCCGACCCCCGGAAAGAAGGGCTCCCTCGCAAGACTTGGGAAGACGAAAGCCATAACTCCTAACACACACCTCTTTCTCCTTCTTCTTCCCTATATATTATTGCTGAGTATGATACTATATGCTATGGAATATCCCTTGGGTTAATTGAGATCAGCTGTCCGGCTGTGTCCCCTCCCAACTCCTTGTGCACCCTTAGCCTACTCACTGGTGGGGTGGGGTGAGGAGCAGAAAAGGCCTTGACTCTGTGTAACCACTGCTCAGCAGTAACTAAAACATCCCTGTGATATCAGTGCTGTTTCCAGCATAAATCCAAGACATAGCACCACACAAGAAAAAAAAAAGTAAATATAAAAACATTAACTGTATCCCAGACAAAACCAGTGCACTTCATCAACCCCAGTCTCTGATCAGAAGATACTAGCAGACTGTTTTCAGTCTCCCTTGACTCACCCCATCCAAGAAGCATTCAAAAGTTGCTCCGTTTCTGAAGGAAGCTTTGCTAATATTTGGCAGGCAAATAGCAGAGTGAAATCAATAGGGGAAACTGAAGAAGATTATGGCTACAGGTCATTTGTTTACACAGCTTTGCTAGTGAACTGGCTAGGGGAAAGTTAATATAAGCTTGGAGTTTTGGAAAGCAGAAAATGTTCATGAGTTCAAGGAGTGCAAGAGTCAGAGCCTGTGAAAACGGGCACACTGGAGAAATGTCCAGGAAAGGGGTATTTTAGCTTTACGCTGATAGCCATTTTATGCTGGGTCAGAATATAATCTCTGAGTGAGACTTCAACAATAAACCAGACCCTGCTTGGGGTATTCAGTTTCAGGAGAGCTTTAAATAAGTAAAAAAAAAAACAACTTTTTTTTTTTTTTCTTTCTTAGAAGCCTGTACGAATAAGAGAAATTATTTAGAGATTGCTGGTTTAGTCACAATCTCCGTCAACACTCCTACTGTGTTTGCTGTACCTCTAAGCTCACATCGTTCTCCATCTCTCCAAAATGATCACATACTACTATGTCTTCCAGGAGTTTACATGAAATTTGCCATCACAAAAGTTTTGCTGAGTATGAAACATCTGGAGTGGACAAATTCACCACAGTTATGGAACACCATTTGTATAACACACTGTGCAATGGTGAAATAAGCTAGGACTTGCCTGTCTTTGAAAGTCATTGAGGAAAAAATAGGGATGTGACAACTAAAACTCATCAGTGACTCAAAGTAGATAAACAAGGACCAGGTGTCGGTGGTCTCCAAGAGGACAAGACTTGACTTAGAGACCAACAAGTAAAACTAGCAGGCAGATGTCTTGAACAAACAAAAGGATGTGGTTCATTAACCAACATAGAGTTGAGCTGTGGAGCTCCTTATTGCAGGATGTTGTAGATTCTAGAGATGCACAGGTGTCATAAGGGAATCAGGCAAGTTCTCTCAAAAAAAATCCATCATGGGTTATTAGAGATAAAGACACACTGCCTCAGAAAGACTCCATACAACATATTGCTAAAGCCTTGAAGTGTACTATGGAAATATTATATATCTTTATCCTGGTTTTCAGCTTTTCCCTGTGCATTTAGTCACTGGTAGGGATGGACTAATCCAGCAGTTCTTAAGCATTTTCAGCCTATTACAGTTTAATTTTTAATTTACAGTTTAAGAGTACTTTGATACTCCTAGTGAAATAAATTTTGCCACTGCTAGGAGAGTACAGCAGAAATCCACCTGCCAGGCTTAGACATTTCAGTGGAAACCTAGAAGGAATTGTATTCTTATTGTTTTCATGAATTCAGAGTAATGGAATCATAGAATCACAGAATGGTTTGGGTTGGAAGGAACCTTAAAGCTCATCCGGTTCCAGCCCCCTGCCACAGGCACTGACACCTTCCGTAGAATATGAATTCTCTTTGTAAAATATGTACTTAGGCTGAAAATATGTGACTTACACCACAATTTGCAGGGTTTGTCTATCATCCTGAGGTGAGATTCTTCCTCATACACTCATACAAGGAAACCTGGGTAATATTAATCACTTTTATATATATATTAAAAGATAGTTATATGTGTGCTGAAAGTGTGTCCTCGTATGCCAGGGGGTACAAACTGTTGCATGAGGCTGGAGAAATTTTACAAACTAGACATATTCCTCAAAGTCCATCAAGAAACCTGAAATATAAAACTGTGGAAACAACTCTGTGGATCAAGAAGGTACTAATCCACCTATTAAAAGACATTGAGCTTACAGGGAGGTGAAACAGCCACTTCAGGTTTCCTTTATTTCTCCTGTCTTCCCTGGGTGTTTGCAGGGGACCATTATCAAAGCTCCACTGTTTGGCTCCAGTACAGCCATTTAAACCTACCATGCTGCTCAGCCTGGAAGAAGTTGCCCTCCAAAGGGTTAAGAGATGCTACTGGAGCAGCGATGCTATTTTGGTGACATATGGTCCTCATCATCTCCCTGTTACCAAGGCAGCTGGCAGAGGTAGCATTACGGCAGCAGCACCTGCACATGAAGCTGCTCTTGCTGCAAGTGCCCAGGGACAAACCTGAACCTATCTACTTATCAGGAAACACGACACCAGGTATCCGGTGGGACAAATGTTGCTCAAACATCACACCACTTCTTTGTCAGGGAAACCAATTCTGCCACCAGAAAATGACAGTAACTCTTCAGGCTAACAGTGCCAAGAAAGCCAAGCTTTTCTCTGCACCATGGGCAATTGTCTTGTGATGTTCCTGGGATGTGAAGCCTTGGAAGGCACAGAAACTGTTTTATTAACATTGTAAAACATTCATGGCAACTGATTTATGCCTGATAATGTGAACCGGCGCTCTTGCCCCCAACCCCAGTAATTCTTAGTGACTACCAATAGATCCATAATGTGCTGACAATACAATAAGGTGCATTGATTTGAGCAACATGTGCTGCTTTTCAACACTGCAGCTGGTTAGCGGGAGAAGTTTGGTTTGTTACCCTCCTCTTGCATTGTCCCTCTAAGCCCTAGATCCTGGGGACTAGAGAATCATAGAATCATAGAACAGTTACGGTTGGAAAGGACCTTAAGATCAATCTATCTTGGATAATGTTTTCAAGTGAAGCCTGTGAGCAGCCAGATTCACAAAGATCACGACATTTGTGTTACTCCAGTATCTCTGTGTTGCTCTCTGAAGGACCACCACATGGGGTACATTCACTGGTTTCTATCTGTGTCTTCCATGGAAGAGGCAAATTACTCTATTTAAAATGCTTTGTTTCCTCCACAGAGAACAGCATTAACATCAGATACAGATCTCTACACCGGAGAGGACAAATTTTGCCATAAACATCCTCATAAGACCTTTCTAATTGTTTACTCACTTGATGTGAAATTTCAGGGCTTTGACGCCAGGCTCACAGGGTGCTGTCTCACTGTGTGGAAATCTCCCATTCTGCTCACACGTCACCCCAACAGAAGTCAACCACGTAGCACAGCGTATCACCTCTCCAACAAAACAACTCTGTGGACTGGGTTGCAAGTGATCCCTGGGCTGGGATGGCTTGTGGAGGTTAATGACAGAAAAAAACTCAGACGCTGAGGAAATCTAGAGTTCTCACCCTGTTCACAGGAAATCCACGAGCAAGAGAAAGAAACAAGGGGGGCAAATCCCCTGGGTAATTGCCTAGATTTTTCTATTTAAAGAACATGGTGTTGCATATCTGACTTTAGTCCCAGCACAGTGCACTCTTTCAGAGGGCTTGGTTTTGATGAGAACTTGTTTGGAACAATTTTGTTGGTGCAGGAGGGGCAAAGGAGAAAGTCTCAGGTGTTTGTGTTAGACAGCTTGATGGCGAAGCAATAACGTATTGGTCCTGCACAAGCCGGTACATACAGACATGCTCTTCCTGACCATGATCACAGCAGGAATCTGAACCAGGCTCTGGAAAGGCTCCTTCCTTGCTGCTAACCTACCTGAGCTCGCCCAGATACCTTCAGACTTGCTAGGCTTATGGCATAAGTCCTGCCCTGAAGCAGTGAGAAATAGAAGTGTCCTCTGAACCTTCAGGCAGGGCAGACACTACAGTATTTGCAGCTCAAGAAAATGCCACATGTCACAGAAAAGTATTTCAAACACCTTGTTTTCATTTGCACACAGGAGGAAAACAAGTTTGGGAAGTCTCAAAGTTACCTGCTGTGCTGGTCCAGTGTCATTCTGGCTTTCCCTCATGCAGTGGCTGACCTCTCTCCAGGAGACCACCGTCATTCTGCAGCTGTATTTGCACATACATGTCTAGGTCATATCTGTCAGCTCCACTTTGCCACCCTTGAGAGCTGCAGCTGGGCAGCCATGCTAGCTACTGGCTAAAATGCTGCAAAAGCAACTTTGGAGAAAAAGCCCACCTTGATAACCATTGAAAAATGGTGACCTCTTAGGGGTTCCTTGAACATGTAATTGTACAAAGAGTCTAACCCAGCATAACTGCTTAATTAAATCATGTGGGCTCAGCTGACAGAGAGGCAGAATTTAACCTCCACAGTGAGAGCTGACATCAGGTCCTTCCCCTGCTCCACACTGCGCTCAGGATAAGAACAGAAAGACCACACAGTCAGTGTAGCAGCAACTACTAGGAGCAGCACAGCCTCTGACTGCTGCCCCTATCTCAGGTCATGGTGTCAAAAACCAGGGATGGATTAAACTGCCTTCAGAGTCTGCAGTTCAGGCTGTGTCAGTCTGATTTTTGCTGCAGGGTGGACACAACTGAATGACTCCCAGATGTCCGGGTTGAACTTGTGTCTGAGACACTACAGACACCAGGCTACCAGACCTAACCAGGAGTTCATATCCCACATTCGGCTGTGGCTGTTGACAGCCTCCCTGATAACAAGTCAATTAACATGGGGGCTGGAAGCTGCACATAGTTTGGGAATTGTTTCAAAGCCACATTAGCAATGCTGTGTGGAGACCAGATCACTGTCTCCTTTCCCACAGCTGCATGTAGCCGGATGTTGGACTGGGGGACATCAACCCATCTCCAGTGAGCCCAAAGAGCAGTGTAGGTCACTCAGGAACCTTGGTGTGGAGGCATGAACATGATGGGATCTCCCATATCAGCCCATTTTTCCTCAGCTCCTCATGCTGGGTCTGCTGAGAGGCCTGGTGAGCTGTACTCATCTTGGAACACAAGATGATGTTTTTCTCATATGGTGTCCCCAAATTGCAGGAAAAAGCCCTCCAGTCTTCAATCCCACTTTGCACTGCTGAAAAGCAATGACGGCCAGTGCCAAAGCCAGAATAGCCCTGGGTGTTCCAGCAAGACCAGCCTATCTGTAGCTGGCTGTCTTTACAAACCCAGCCCCACTCTCACCCCTCTCTACTGGCTAGCCTTAAACTCCTTGAAGAGCCTTGTCTTCGGCGGCAGTTGCAAGCCACGCGCATCCACAACACACTTGGTGAGGCACAAGCTCACCCAACACTGTTTTTGTCAGCACATATATTTCTCCCTCGCTGCAGCCTCACTATCAGGAGCAGTCGGCAGCATTTGCGTGCGTGTGTGTGTCTGTGTATGTTTGCACATCAGTGCTGGGAGAACTGGGAGAAAATGTTGACCTCTGTGACCACAGCCGCTGTGGTGGCTGAGGGAGTGATTTGCTATCACTTCCCGACACTTAAACACACCATCAGCAAACAAGCCTAGAAATGCCATGGTCTAACAAATCACTACAGGTCCTGGGAGGAGATCAGTTACCTTTGCAGTGCTCTACCCTACTGCTGATTCTATTAAAAATCACTTCAGAATGGTGCAATTTCGATGTGATCAGGTGCAGGCAACAGCAACTTGGAGGGGCAAGCCATCAAGGCTCATCCTTGGTGACTGTAAGAGCAGGATGAAGCCCAATTAGTGATATTCAAAAATGATAACGGCAGTTCATCTAAATTGCTGAATGAATGCAGGCACTGGTGCCTTGTTTCCTTGATAAAAAGTGATTAAAGCCTCCTTAAGAGCTTCTAAATCTGCTCTTCAGAAATTCCATTAAGCAATATAATTAGCTAATTCTATTAACTGATTAGGTGATATTAATTAGTTAATTTAGGGGGGAAATTTATAAAGCTATCAAAGGAAATACAGAAGGAGGGAGACTTTCGGCCAAGAGCTTCCTTTCTTCACCCCCACAGTGCCTTAATTAGAAATTTTAATTAGCCATATGCTGGGGGTAAGGAATCGCTAATGGACCTCTGCTCTCCCCATCCTCTCTCCTGCTAGCCATGCATCTACTGGTAATTCATAATGTCCAAAGCAACTGTGGAGGTTGGAGGCTTGGCTTTTGGGTATGTTTTCTTCCATACTCTTTGTTCAGGCTGTGCTACACAGTGCACCAGACTATTGATTTAGGAGATTAAAAAAATAAGAACCAGAACAGATCCTGGTGCTTAGGACAGGGACACCACAGGGATGCTCCAAGAGGCTGCCTGGCAGGTTCCACTAGCAATTTTTTCAATTTGCAACAATGGCCCAGGGAAGCTGGCAAGTGTTCCTCATGCCTGCTTTAAAGAGGGATGTTCCAATCTGGAGGGACCCCGGGCTTCAGTTCCTGCTGCAGTGCAGAGTCTCCTGCTGCAGTAGCCTGCCCATTCAGAGGCAGGGCTCTGGGGAGCACTGAGAGCACAGGGCGGCTCGTGGGTCTTGTGAAACAGGGATACGCCAGTCCTAAGGCATGTTCCCAGAGGTCCTGGATGAGACTCAGTCCTGGCAGCTTTCTGCAGCATTGAGCAGATTGGAAACTTGGCCACCATTGCCGCTGATGCCATGATTTCAGCTCCTGACGAATACTGGCAGTGGTGCAACCAAGCCTGCAAATTCTTATGACCTGAAATGATGCACAGGCACCCACAGAAAAGAGGCTCAGAGTGCTCCACACACCTCTCTAAATGTCTGCTCCACCTCTGCTTACAACATTATTTCTCCAAACACAATGATTCAAGAAGGAATGGGAGTGGGTACCACCACCACCAGGCCGCCAAATTCTGTGGGAAGTGATGAGCTAATTGCATCCCAACCACTTAAGCAAGACCCCATGTTCATTAGCTTTGAGAACCTAGCTGAACAAGGGCAGAGTCTGGGGAGCTGCAATGTTGGGTACAGGGTCAGGTCATTGTGGAGAAGGATCAAATACTGCATGGCAAAGCCCTGGTACTTGGACCAGGAGCTCCTTGCTGCAAGCATTCTCATGCATCACTTCTGCAGCATCTAAAGGAGTATCTTCTCTGAGATGAGTTGCTATCACAAAGCGAATGCAAATGAAGTCCTGGACCATGGTGTTAATATTAATGTTGTGAATGTTACTGCGAAAAGCACCAGTGCCACTGCCTGCCTCTGCACACACCCACCAACAGCAGGTTTCTGAAACCAAGAAGTGTCAGATTTTAGTGTAAATTTTGAGGCTTTAAGCTTTCCAGTTATGCCTACACCGTGCTTTCAAGTCTTCCTCAGCAACCATCAGGTTCACAGGTTTTCAAAATGAAAGATGAGGATACATGAAATCCCAGGAACTGGGGCAAAGTGCTGGGGATTATGTGACTCAGCCAGGAGCCCTAGCAGTGCTATGCAGCACTGTCATCTCTCTTAATAGGAGAGGAGGCTTGTGGGTGCCCTGTCAAGGGAAGGAGCTGCCCCACAGCCTCGAACTTCCCAAAGTGACTTTCTCTGCAAGGCACTCATCTCCTCGTGCAAGAGTGTATAGCCTCAACCACAAATTCTTCTTGTGAAGTGGAAACTTTATCTCTTACTTGTGGTGCAACCAAAATGATTTCCAAGTTATTGTCCTGTTCCATCCCAAGGCTATCCTTCAGGATGAAGCTGAGTTTAGACTTCCTTTGAAAGGTGAAAAGCCACTCCAAATAATACACCTCTGCTTAGAGGGTGGCAGAGGTTGTCTGATGAAACCAATTTCCACAGAAGGTGGTTTGGTCCAAAACAAAACACATAGGTTTTAACAAAGGTATGGTAAAAGGACTGTTTACTGCATCTCCTGGATGGATGCTGAAGGGACCTAGAGGTCGTCCTGCCTCAGAGAGGGTAAGTCCAAAAAAACTGTTTGCTAAAAGCTCAGAGAAACTTTTGGTAAGGAAGCAGTGTAGGCATCCTGTTTGTCATAGCTTTCCTGAAACTACCAACCATGCCAAGACAAGGCATTACATGCCCAGAAAGATCCAATATACTAATTTGCACATTCTTTTATTCCCAAGGGCCTGCATGCTATGTGCTTGAGAGCTCAACCACTTTGGGATGCTTCTTACCACTGGCCTGGGAACAAGAAAGCCCAGACAAAGAATGTCCCAGCTCCTAAGCAAAAAATTCTCCGTCCTTCCAGGCACATTGTTTTCATGAGGCCCAGGAAACAATATTAGCAATAATGAGCTAATCTTAGAGTTGCCCTCAAACGATCAACATACACTATTAGGTAAACCTCTAATGGCCAGCCCACCTGCCTCCCAAGATACATCTCCAGATGCTTGCACACTTGAGGAGCAAGGTCCACCTTCAGCAACCACATAGTTCCCACCTCCCTCACTCTGCTGTCAATTTAATGGCAACAGGCCAAGAGCAATAAAGACAAGGCACAGAACAGCTCTTGACCTAAGCAGCAAAAAGTACATGGTGGACATCTTTAGAGTTTGCCACACTGTAAGCTGTGTGCACCAAAAGCATTGAGCTGGATAAGGGCAAATTTCAAGCTCACACTGTCAAAACTGTGTATCGCAACTGAACTCAGCTGCATGCAGAAAGCATCAAGATAAAGTTCATTGCTATTTCAAGCCAAACTTGTTATTTTTTGTCCTGTTTCTTTATCCTATGCCACAACCAGCCTTCACACCCATCAAAGTCTGCTGAGTCTTATTTATTATTTCACAGAAGAACTCTTTTCTTCCTCACAGTCTGGGGGCCTCAATAAAGACAAGGAGGCTTCAGATGCCTTATGTCCAGTCTGCCTCATTCTTCCTGTCAAGTCTCACTCAGAAACAGTGCATTTTTTCTAGTGGGTGTAGTTCCAACATCATCCCTAACAAGGAATGAGAAGAGGATTGGTTGAAGATGTTTCTTACATATCTTTATAGCCCACCAAAAGCCTGGACCATACCTGTAAGATCTCTGCTTTCTGTGGAAGCAGTGCAGGAGGTCAGCAAGGATGCCCAACATTAAGTGTGGGCTATGAAAGACTCTCATGTGAGAAGAAACTGAATGGATTTAATTTCTCACTCTGAAAGGAAAGATTTCTCGGAGGATATGATATTACAGGTTATAAAACCACGAACAAGAAGGTAAACATGAATATTAAACAGTTGTTCATTATTCCCCACATCAGTGGATCCAGGAGCACTCAGAAAACTCACAGTTAAGCACAATTTAGACACAAAAGAAAGCATGTTTTCCAGGTACCCATTATTCATCCATGGAACTCATTGTTGCAGGATGTTATGAAGGCCAAAGTCTGAGTGGAAATTCAAAAATTAGGTTGGATACATCAGTCAGTGGCTACTGAAAATCTTGGTTTAGAAGCACCCTTCAGCTTCACAAGTCCTCAGCTGCTGGCTACAGCAGAGGATGGCTTTTGGGACAGCCCGGGCAGGGGACACATTGAGCTCTGTGGGCTTCCCCACCCTACCATCCTTTCCACCACCATTCCCCACTGAGTTGCACCATGCTAGCTGCAGCTCGGTGTGTACTTTTGCGAGGATCCCTGGAGCAGCAGAAGTTGGTACTAAAGTTCAGCTGTAACAGGAGCTTTGTTTAGCAGTGCTGGGACCAGAAGGTCAGCAGCAGCTGCTCTGCCAGGGTTTAACGCTTTGTTCACCTCTATGTGTTCGCCCGTGCAGAGTTTCCTCTTCCCTGGGCAGCGCAAGGAAGAACCTTATTTTACTTTGTTAGCCCTATTATCCATCAGTTTTAACCCTGTGATAACGCCAACATGCCAGCCTGCCCACAGCTCTGCTGTGCTGTAATGCAGTAGCCAGCAGCAGTTTTTCACTGCTTTTTCTCAAGCAACCCCCTGTGGCATGAGGAAATTTTGCAGCTTGTATTTTTGCAACACGCTGTTTCAAATGACGGTGACTCTTGAGAGCCATGGGGCTGCACTACTGTCAGGATATTTAAATCAGGGTAAAGCAGAAGCACTTGAATAAAGTCTCACATTGCAGGAGATCATTGTAGCAATGCAGAGTGCTTGACTGCTATTTCCTAGTGCAAATCCCACCTAGTTTGTATTTTCCCAAGCGTCTGCAGGGCTGGGGAGTGCATGTGTTAACCTGACAGAAGCCAGGGAGAGTTCAGAGGTGACTATAAATGAACAGATGAATCTCTAGGAGGCCATTATGTGAAGTGGCTCAAGCATATGATGGACAGCTAGCACTCCCCTGACTGCCAGACCCAGTTCTGTGCCTTGGCACCATCCTGACTGCACCAGCCAACAGGGTGGGCACAAGCCCATTTTCCAGTTCTGAGAATATAGGGTGCACAGCACAGTTGGCATCTATTACACTAAGAGGTTCTTGTCCTTCAAAAAAGACAGCCACATTGCTGATACCTATTGGGGATGTTTCCAACCTGTGATAATCGCCAAATTGTGCCTGGGCATCACCTGGGATCGCTAGCAGGGACATGCCGGAGACTGTGCTCACCATCCAACTGCACAGTTAGTTTTGTGTTGCTGTGGAAGCCCATGCTTAGGACCAGTTCACCAGGTGAGATGTAGCTGATGCATGCACCTTCCCTGGCTGCTGTCAGCCCTAGAGGTTTGCCCCCAGACTGGTGGCACACGAGTTTCCTACAGCTCCAGAGCAGCCTTCCCAACCGTGCTGCAGCAGACCTACCAAAGCCTTGGCTCAGCCCCTGTAAGCTCTGCTCCCGCAGGGCAACGACATCTCCAGCTCTGGCAGCACTCCACGTCCTGTACACACAGCCAAGGCATCTCAGAGGAGATAAAACTACAGTTTCCCAAGTGCTCACCCGCCCTGCCAGGCCCGATGCTACGTGTCTCCCCGCTGAGCTTTCTCTGGGTCAGCTTGTCTTGTATCACAGCTCTTCAGCAGCCCCTGCCTGGTCATTCAGCTGCAGTCTCAGGAGCCATGGCTTTGAATTATACCACTGTGTAATAGTGGTAGCCTGTTATTCTCCATCCTCCTAGCTGAACTGTCATGATACTTTGACCAGAAACCTCAAGGAACTCAAATATACTTAGAAATTGCCCCTCCTCTTCATTGGGATTTGCTGGTATGAAGCTTCTCTGTAGCTTTGCTGTTTAGCGCAAAGCTGAATCAGTGTACTCTGACATCAGCATCCTAATATTGACCATGTTACACACAGCATTCCTCATATCAATACCTGGCAGTACTCACCGTCATCTCATGTGCCAACTCTGGATCCTCCATGCTCTTTCGCAACATGCTTGAGGAATCTTTGTGCCCACTCAGAAAGAGTTTGGGGAAATTGTAGAGTGCTGGCTTATCAACATGTGCTGGTTAACAGTACCCCACAGGGGCTTGTACAGTATGGGCGGTGCTCAGTGAGTCATTGTATGAAAGCTGCTTCCCCAGGTCACCAGTCCTCTGCTTATCATCACTTGAGGAAAAGGCTTTCAGGTGCACAGAATCCTCAGCATCTTCATTTCTCTCTAGATTCCAATCACTAGCATTTAGGAGGCCAGACTTCCACACCACCAATATATTAGGAGAAAGAGGTACAGTAGAGCTGTCCAAGGGAACAGCCCCATTTAAGCAACCCTGCCAGTCTGGGCATGCTCAAGCAACATGATACAACCATGGCCATGTGGTCCATGTGCCCCTGTTCCACAGCAAGTCCCCATCTGTGCACAGCCAAATGTAAGGGAAAAGCTTTTTATAGCTGGCTGGAACCCGTTTCACTTGCTGAAGCCATGGAGGGGAAGTGGGATCACATGAAGAATGACCAAGACATCTCCTCCACCATCTCTACCACAAGCATCTGTGGCCATGGGAATTCAAGCCTCGGCGGCTCCAACACTTTGCAACATGTCAGATCAAATTATCTGTGGAGGTAAATGGCACTGGGATCCAGCAGAATGATGCCTAGGGTCAGTTTTGACGTATGGTCCATGGAGAGCAGTGGGAAAAGGCAGATATTCTTACCTGATTTGAACCAGATCGTGCAACACTAGCAATCCCTGTGGTAATGTAAAGTGTCTTGGGCCAGTTCAAGAAACCTGATATGGTGCTGGAGCCTCCAGCTGTTATTGCCTTGCAGTCATAAAGCCTGCTTCATACACCTGCTTGTATAATCCAACTCCAAGGGGAAAACAGCCTTCCTGACCATCCCCAGAGATCAGTTTTGTCCTTAAGAATGAAGCAGGCTAGCCCTTGTAATAGCAGCTAGGATGATTAGCATTGGCTGCCTGCTTCTCTAGGTTTATTAGCATGCTTCTTGCTTTGAAACTATGGGGATTGAGTCTTGCAGCACTCTCTCCTTCACTGTTCAGTGGTCAACAAGTCCGCAGAGAAATGGAAACCACAAGGTGCAGATAGATACACTTTTCTGCATGGGCACTCAAGGTAGCCAAGTCTGGCTCTTATAATACCATGGGCTGGGCCAGGAATATAGCCAGGACTGAATGCAAGGATCTTTCTCTCACCATCCTCTAGTCATAGACAATGAGATACAACCACCATTTGCAAAAGCAAGAGTGGCCTTTCAAGAAAATTTCAGGAATAATAGTTATCTAGACACAAGTTTTGGTTCCCTACATGGGCTGTGATGACCATGATCATCACGTAGCTATTATTACTGTCAGTCTTTCAGGACAAAGCTTGATCTCCTCCCATCATCAGGGCAAGCAGCAGCAGACTCCAGACCAAACAGAGCTAGTTTTCTATCCCACTCTCACCTTTTCATTCTTATTTTTTCCCAAAGACCATGGGAATGTTTCCACGATACAGCAATATAAAAGAGAGTATGATACTATGATTTCCTGTGGAGTGGCAGCTCTAAGTCAATTACCAGCTGCCTTTAAGCCAGGAAAAGGTCTCTGAATTTAAGAGGAGAGACACCAATAAAGTCCTACTGTGACTGACTCTACAAATAAAAGAATGATCGTTTTTGCATGGTTTCTTTTGAACACACAAAAGAGCAGCACTGGGCAGGAATAGAGCTTTCTCTGTGATTCACTGTAAGACTCAAACACCCCAGAGGAAACATAGCCTCCTCCAATAGATGACAGAGGACCAGATTTCCCCCTTTTCTCGCTGGTTGTAATGAAGTCAAAGCAGATGCGGTGACCCACAGCAGATCAGGGTTTGAGTTGGCTGCAACAACCCAGCATGAGGTCGAGGGTCTGGCCACTCCACATCCCTGCCCTTTCCAATAAGGCTGCTCCTCAGCAGAGCTTTCAGCTGGTCTGTCACTACAGGTTCTTCTCCAGCCCCCTGTGGCGGGCTGTATTAAGTAATATAGGGGACATCTGCTGTCTGTGATTTGTTTTCTTTCATCCCTTCCCCAGGCAGAGACCAGCCTGGCAGGAAGTCCAGCTCCCTTGCATTGTTTTGGATCTCCCTCAGGCGAAGAGGTGGAGAGAAGACCCCCAGGTCACAGCTGGCAGCTCCTTTTAGCTGCATATTGTAAATATTTGGGACAAAAGCCTTCTGGATCCACTCAAACAGGGATTTTACCGGAGCAGAAAAAAACACACATGCCAGCAAGTGTTTTGCTTAACTCTGCATCCTGGCCTTTTCCTAATTCTTTAGGTACTTACAGGGATGTGAGGTGACTTCAGGCCAAAGTCTGTCCGTGGACTTTCCCACTGGAGTCAGCAGGTGGGATCGGACCCAGAGCCCCATGGTATCCAGACATGTGACAAGCATGATTAATGCATTTGAGCTATTAACACCCAGTGCAATGAACTGCTTCACTTTCCTGCCTTCGGTACAGAGTCCCAGCCCCACACAAAGCAAGAACTCCCAAATGTCTAAGGGTTTTACATCAAGAGAAAGACCTGACACCTCCCTGCCCCAAAACCAAACTGTGCTTCTTGGATTCCTGCACACCACCTCCAAACAGGCAAAAAATATTGTGCCTTTCTGAGAAAACTGGCAAGCAGCTCCTTACCAGATACAGGTGAACTTTCATGGTGCTGGTTTGGATAGCAAGATTGGCTCCTCCAGCCTGGATCCAGTCTTGGAACAGAAGGATAAATCATTCCTAGAAAAAAAGATGGGCTAAGGATGCAGAGAGAGGAAGCAGATCCCTGTGCATGCACCACACCACTTTGACAACTAGCTTGAGCTCTCCCAATAACTTCTCCTTCCTGTTTTTTTTTCCCTTGGTGAGCTTGTAGACCTAACTTGTACTTTGTTTGGCCCTTGTTTTGTTTGTTTCCCTGTCCCTGTAACATCAAAAGACATCTCCATAAGTGCTGGCAGCGCAATAAGAGTGCTTCTGTTGAAGTGCAATTGATTTCACTGCCACTGATGCAGACAGCATCACTGGGGACTGAAAAAACTTCAAACTAGCTTAATTGATTAAGTAAAGCAACTGAAATGGATATAAGTACCCTGTATGGGCCAGGGGTGTTAAAAGCAAAAAACATGGCAAAGTACAAGAACACCAGACTCCAGCTCTGATGGAGAGGAATGAGGGGGAAATGGGGAACACTTTTTTTCCTCATTTTATTCAATCTCTGTCTCAATTTCTGTGAAATTGAGAATAATTTGAGTTGTCAGGGATCTCTGGAGGTAGTGTAGCTCAAAGCCCTGAACAAAGCAGGTCTAGTTTCAAGGTCGTACCTAGTTGTTGAGGCCAATGCTTTGTGAAGTTTTGGTTATCCCCGAAGATACAGACTTCTTACCCTCTATGGGCTTCTCTTCTACTGCTTCACTGTTTTCATGAGAATGAACTTTTCCTGAAGTCCAAAGGGAATTTTCCCTGCTGCAGCTTGTGCCCATTTCATGTTCTTTTGTTGCATGCTTTCTTTCAATCACCCTCCATTAGGTAGCTAAGCACAACAAAAAGCTGTCTCCCCCTTTTGGCTTCTCTTCTTCTGGCATCTTCAAAAATCCCTTTGACCCAGAGTGAAATGCTTTGTTTTGACTTCTAGTAAGAAAAGCAGCAGCAATGAGTGCTGGGTTTTGATTGTAAGTGTTGGTGCCACATCTCTTTCAGCCTCTCAGCACTTTACTTTCTAACTGAAACTGTACAGCAATTTGCATCTGGAGGTGTTAATGTGCTTCTGATGACCAAATGTCAAATTTCTCATCAAACTGAATATTCACTAGAAAAAAAATGCACCCAAGGAAAATCACTAGAAATTGGGTGCCTTTGAAAAACTTCAGCCATTCTCAGCATCCTCCCCCTCAGCTCTCCCGGGTGTTAAATATTAATGTAAGGAGCTGCTGGCTTTGATACAGAAGTAGCAATTCTCTGTCTGAGGTATTTCTTTTCCTGGCTTTCCTCCCTTTCAACTCGGCGTGATTTTCTGATTTTTTTTTTTTCAATTCTGTAGTATTTGCCTATTTCCAACACCTCCCCCACGTGGCATGATGTCAAACCAGCAGCAAGCAGGCCAGCCGGGACATATATACCCATTACCTTCAGCACTCCAGTGGAAGCCTTTAAAATATAGCCAGTAAACTCAGCCTTCTGCAGTGTGATTGCTCAGCAGAAGTCCCTCTTGCAAGAATGTCACCATGTGCTTCCCACAGAAAGGCAGCCAGAATGCTCCTGCTGTTGCCAGCAGATGGTTGGAGGGTCAGGCACCACAGTGCCAAGGCTTTCTGGACAGCTTCACTGGAATGCAGGTAAGCAGAACTATTGCTACATGCCTGGGGGGAAATGCAAGCCCACAGTCAAGGTCAGGAATGCCCACATGTATTTGGAAGGGTTGCCTCTTTCAGACCCAGTATAATTACCTAGGCAAGGACAGACACTTTCCAATTGTCACAAGTCCTGCTCAGCTCCTGGCCTCTCTGCAGCCCTGTGGGAGTGAGGTCCACAGGCCAGTGTGAAATCTACCCACTGGAATTTGTTTTTCCTTTACTAATTCCCTTCTGTTACTACTTTTGTCCCATATCAAAGGCTAACAGAGCAGCAGTACCTTATTTGTCAGAGAGCTGAGACAGGCATACATGAAACAAATGATCCAAGAACCATTTCTTAGTCCACTAACACATAAATTAATTACCAAGAAAGCACTTTAGTTTCTTTTTTTTTCCCCAAAGAAACAAAATCCTTGCCAGCTATAACTCAACCAAAGTGTTATTAAACCAGAATTTGACCAGGCCCAAGGAACTAGATAAGGGGTATTTGGGTATTTGGGGATATCCACAGAGGTGTTTTGGGACCCAGGTCTTTGTTACAGGTCAAATCTTTAACTAGTTTCAAGGAGATAAGCATATGCAGGCCTGGGCTTTGCTCTAGGACCTGGGACTTAATCTTTTTCTGTACCCACTGACCCAAAAAAAGGGTACATTCTTCTCAGCTGTTACCCCATCAGAGCAACACTTACACATGGTTAGGGCAGAATATATACCCTTCTGCTTCAAAAATTTGGAAATTCAGAAAAGTGTTATGTGTGTAAAATTGGCTTTCAGAAGGGAACTGAACATGTGAAGACTCTGAATGTGGTCATGGGAGGCAAGCTCCAGAAACAAGCATGAGCTCCTAGGCTTCTGCCATGGATAACTGTGCCCTACAACACTTCCCCTAATTGTAGGGACAATGGTGATCTTTTTATTTCGTTACAGACCTTTGTTGTCTGGTTATTTTAAGATGCTGCTAATTATCAATGTCTGCTTCTGATGCCACTGTAATACTACTTTAGTTTCATGTAGTTTTAAGTGAACTGAAATGTTTCCATCTCTAATATTTCTCTCCTGTTCTTTCTGCAAACAAGAAACCTAAATGACAATCAGCCTGACAGATCAACCAGATATAACTAAGGTGGATCATTTAGATCAACTAACATTCATTAGACAGTCATTGCATATTTCCATATTCCTAGAGTGCACAATAGTTTTCTTGGGATATAAAAAGAAAGTGTATTGCTTGATTGCAGAAACCTGAAATATATTTCTTGTCAGAAGAAGTACCATGTGCCTCTACAAAGCAAAGTTTTGTCTTTAAAAAGCCCTGTTGCTGTATATATTGTTGCAAAACCTGACTATACAATCTGGTAGTGGACATCACCTGTATTTTCAGTCAACTTCATCAGCTGGTTCTTGATCTGAGATCTTGACTAACGAAGTGTCTTCCTTACAGTCTGACTGAGAGGTGGGCATGCAAAAGAACTCCTACATTTCTACATCCAGTTAGACATCTTTCCTTCTTCAGTGACATCAATAACCCTGGGCATGGCTTAAAACAAGACCCTTAAATGTAGGCATCTGAGTGCCTCTGTCTACATATGAGGTAAATGGCCAAGTTCCCGTAAGTGTGAGCAGAGATCTAGGCCTTGGTTTGGTTGTTCAATTAGAACCAATTCAATTAGTGCCACTTGACATGTCTCAAGACAGTCAACATACATGTGCACAGCTGGAAGATGCAGCCAAGCACCTCTGAGGGATCCTCCTGGAGCAGCAGATGGAGCCCATACAGGAGACTCAAGGCCATCTCAAAGACACAAAGAATTATGGTGGAAAGGGAGTCATGACCCTACCCAATACATTCAAGTGAATACAGGAGCTGTTCATATACTCAGCTGACGCATGTCTATTTTAGAGAAAGCTAACTTTCCCTCCAGACTCCACTGACTGTCTGGGTCAAATCTCCACCAACTACAGTAGGAACTCAGATGCCCAGACCTCATTTCGACGCCCAATATTAGATGCCAAAATTTGTCATAACTTCACGCCGGATTACCTCCTATGCGTACTGAATCAGGTCACATCGCCCTCAAGTGGAGAAAGGCTCGATCACAGTGAGCTGCGCAAGCAAGCGATCACCAAGATGCTGTTTTGCTTTGAGGACGCTAAAAAATAACCACAGGGATCTACCCAGTCCTCTAGGACAATGTGTGCCATAAAAAAGCTTGGTTGCAAGAACACAAAGGTTGCGAAGTGCAGACCAAAAACCTACAGTGGAAAATGCCATAATTCATGCTGCCAAGCTACCACCATAATTCAGCCACCGTGTACCCTTCCATTATGATACTATCTCACTCAACTCAATATCAAACAAAAGGTGGTAGCAAAGCCAAGAATATAATTTACCTTTCCTAAATACCCACGCTGTACCTTAGTCACAAGAGAAAGGGTTTACTTTACAGCGCATTCTGCCTCATTCACTGTCCAGCCAGTGCGCTGAATGAGGTTGGGGCCCTCTGCTGAAGTAGGCAAGATCTTGTAAAAAGATCAAGCTGAACTGATGTGAACAGCCTGATTTCTGGCAGCTTCTAGCACCAGGGTGCCTGAGTTTGCAACCTTCGGAGTCTTATTGCTGTTCTTGGTTGGCCTTCCTCCAAACTAAAAAAACCCAAAACAAAACACAGCAACAAAGCAATTATGTAAGAACAAGAGTTCTTTTACATGGAAACATACTGACTATTCCCACTTAGGTCCAGAGAAAAATATTCTTTTCTCACACACTGTCGTCTTTCAGCTCTGTTTCTTACCCCCATACCAGGGAAGAACATCTCTTGTAGAGGTGGTCCTATTGCTTAAGATTCTTTCTGTGCAATTCTGTTCCTCCAAGTCTGCTTTTTGATTAGATCTCCCAATTTATCCTTTAACTTGATGTTCTGGCCATAAAAATGGTTCAGCAGTCTACCAGAGGTGAGACACAGATGAGATGTTCCAGGTTTATAACAAGTTATTCTGACTACCTTGGACATGACAGGCAAATGGTTCTGATTAAGAGACGGTGGCTTCTTAGAACAAATTTTTTTCCTTTTAGATGCACAGCAAACACATTTCCACTGCAGCATAGCCTCAGATTCCCATTCTCAGATTCCCGTTCTAATCTCAGCCTGGAACAGCATGTGTGTAACCCATTTTACAGCATGAGGACCTAATTACATTTTCCAGCTGTGCAGCAGACTCCTGCAAAGCAAAATAAAGCCTACTTATATTCATTTCTTAGCTACCACTCTTGGACCTCTTGGAATCAGTCCATGGCTCCCAGGCTGACAAGTGGTCTGAAGGATGCTGTCACCCTTCTACTTCCACCAGGAGAGCTTTTCCTCTTCTCACCCCTGATCTTTTCATGCATCAGGCCTTCCGTTTCCACACAAACACACTTAATATCTCCTCAGACTCCTAATTGCCCTCTGGAAAGTACCACAAAAACAAACCCATGCACCATATTGGTTTTGGCAATGGCTGATGGTTATTTCTCTCCCCACTGCAAGCAACCTGACAAATGTCTTCAAGCTTCTGCCTTTTCATCCAGGGAGCCACTTCTGTGGCTCACAGTAAGTTTGTGTGAAAGCACCATCTCTTGCCAATGTGGAAAGGAGCAATGGGCACAAGGAAGGTAATCCAGCATGGTACAGTTGGTCTGGGAATCAAACTGGCTGCTCTGAGGGTAATGGTTAGCAAGTCTCACAAAGGCGTCACAACAGCCAAGACATGGTGCGGTGGAAAAGTGAAGGAGGGATTTAAATACAAGAGAGGATTGATGCTCTCCAAGACTCCCTTGCTTATCAAAAGCAAAGGCAATCTTAATGAGAAATGCAGTCCCCAGGAGGCCACAGGAAGTTTATTTAAAAGAGGTTCATATTCTACCCCCTACAAAGTTTCATGGAGCATTTCACGGCACATAAGGGATCATCTAACTTTATGTCCTCTATACAGCAGGCTGTGAGCCAAACCTTTTTTGAGCCTGTCAATATAGATTTGGAAATAGTTCTTCAATGAAAAGGAGCTACAAGGCTACATGCTATGGCCAAGAGTAGGAGATACCTCAGCACCATAACCCAGAGGTACCTCATAGCCTCCTGACTGCAGGGTGCTGGGAGGATGCTCCCTCAGAAAATGCAACCTCCAGGGTTTAGGGCTATGCCCACAGCTTATCCTGGATCTTAAGGTTCATTCTGGAAACCAACTGTTTCAGCAACAGAGAATCCTGGATGAGGGTAGAGCTGAGCTGCAGGGTTCTCTGACTGAAAGCTAGCCTGCCCACACTAAGCATTGCAGCACTAGTCTAGCTTTGATCAGCAAACAGAGGGGAATGAGAACAAGTTGGACCTGGCATGATCAGATTGATCTACAAACAATTACCTAGAAGGACTTTACAGCCTTCAGATACCCTGTTTAAGCCTAACTCAGTTAGAAGACCTCAATAAAGCGCTTAGGACAGTATCGTCTATGAAATAATATATAATGACCTTTGGAGACAGCACAGAATATGAGTTGCAAATTAGCAGATCTGAACTGTTATGGATAGCTTAGGGAAATTTAGCATGAGTCAGCCTGGCCAGTGGGTAACAAACCTGAGAATGTCAAAGGTGTGAAGTGTCTGGGGCTTTTCCTGGGGAAAAGGCTAAGGGAAACAGCTTGAGTGTCATCAAGCCAGGAAACAATTTTTTCCTTATTCGGATTAAGACAAAATGGTGTGATTGTAGCCATCTGTTTCAGCTAGATGAGGATATTTTAAATTATTTCTTGAGAAAATAAAAGAAGGATCTGATGGCCAATTTCATTCCTGGCATTCATACAATGTCCTCTACCTG
Source organism: Psittacus erithacus (assembly GCA_009867235.2). NCBI lineage: Eukaryota > Metazoa > Chordata > Aves > Psittaciformes > Psittacidae > Psittacus > Psittacus erithacus. Next base: position 12,991 of record WYDI02005227.1, on the reverse strand, counting down.
TAGATGCCTCAGCCTTCCATGACATTTAGTCAACAGCACTTGAGCCAAATTTCTAGTAGTCAGTTCCCCTATTATGGTTTAAAAAAAAAATCCAAAACAAACAACACCACAAACCAAACCCCAGAAGAAACAACACAACACTTCCCTTTTGATTGTAAGTAAAAATACTTCCTCATTTTACTTTTAGGCTTGTTTCTATTCTGCATTAATATTTGCATAAGGTTCCTATCAGTTCTACACATAACTTTCCTATGAGATATCGGCCTTTATCCTTTGCCCATTGTGGTGACTGATTCTACTGTTTAGCAAAATTTGCTTTAATCTGTCATCGTGACAACCTAATAATTTTGGGCCACGCTCTTTGAATTCTTGTCAATCATGATGTAATATCTGGGAATTAAGAGACCACAATAACAGATAAACAGAGAGTACTTCTGAGCATCCTGAGGATGCCGAGACCAAACAGACTCAGGATACATTTGAACTGTGGCTGAGTTAGGGTCAGCACCACAAAAAATGAATAGTTTATGGGCAGAAAGCTTAAAGGTCTTTTCCAGCCTAGTTGATCCTATGATTCTTTAATATAGCAGTTCTTGTATGGCTTTCCCACTGTTACCTGCAATCAGCTGTGCCTTCTGTCCTTCAGGTGCTAACAGTGACTGAGGGTTGGGATTTCACCATGTGAGGGCTCAGGCTCAAATCCCACATCTGATCATAGTGGCCACCTTCTCATTGCACAAGCCTTCTCCTTCTGGCAGGAGCAACAGGAAAACCGAATGAAGCCTTTCCTCCCCCGATTTCCAGTCATCCTGTAAATGAGCCATCAGGGCCACCCGTGCAGGGCTCCCTGGGCTTCCACAAAAGGCATAGAGATGTGCTTCCACTCCCTGTAGGTGTGAGTTCAAAAGCAAACCAGCCTTGCTGACTCACAGGCCCCAGTATGGCTCTTCACCAACTTGCTCCAGATGAGTCACCCAGTGGGTGAGTAATACATTGCATCTGCAGTGCATATTTATGGCAGTTTTGCATTGACCATGTCAGCAGGGAAATTGTTTGTGTGGAGTAACCATGGAGAGAAAGGAAATGCTGAAGAGGACCAAGAGGTTATGGATGAGGAAAAAACAAGAGGGAAAAACATATTCCACCTCCACAGCCTCCTAGTACCCTACATGTGTGGAATCAGTGCTTAAAAAGGAAATATTTGCTGTGGGTTTTTTTGGTTTGGTTTTTTTTTCTCTCTTTTTCATGGTTTCTCAGAATTGGGAGAATCTGAAATGTTGTAAGAAGAAGTAGCCCTGTGGTAATGACATCAGGGTCTGGAGCTCTTACAAATCTCACAAGGAAGCATATTAGCACAGTGAACTCAGCCCTGATGAGATCTTCCCATGAGAATAGCTCTAAGCAGATACATTAAAGGTGCCATGCAGGTTTTCCTCACCAGTCCTTTCTACTCACCCTATACACTTCTGTGATCAGATCTCAAAAGTCATTACTAAGTATCTGGTGAAGGTAGACCCCCAGACTGTGCTGCCTTGCTCTCTATTAACTTTTTAGAGAACAGGAGTCGAGAGGGCAGGAAAAGGGATGGCTATATCACTTGGGTCTTACTAGCTTCTGCTTGCGGAGAGCTCATGTGTGTCTTCTCTCCTCCATCAGTGTGGTTGGTAATATACAGACCACCTTCGCAAGGGAAAGGGCCTAAAAAATCCTGTCATCTTATTCTTTAATAAAAGGTGAGACCTCTTTTTGCAGGAATAGTGCACACCATGGGACTTTAAATTGGTGGTAAAGGATTATGACATTATTATGTGTTTTCATAAACGGTTAATAAGTCAATAGATAGAGCCACCTATAAATGTTCCCAGATAGGGTTCTAATCATCTGTCAGAGATAGTACTTGTCTCTACAACATCATTTTATCTGTCTCAACCCAAGGGATTAGTTACAAGTATGGTCAGTTTTTCTCTTTTACTGTTGGACTCCAGACCAGGAGAACCTTTAAGCAATGAATTTTGCAAGGCTGCATACCTGGATCAGTTCTGAACATTTATTAATTTGCCACCTGCCTCATAGACACAACATCTCCCCCTGAAAGCAAGTGGAGGGGGCTGCACTGCTGTGCTGATTGCAACACGAACCACAGAGTCCCTGGCTGCAAGATGCAGCAGAAAATATTCCTGCTTCTGAATAGGTATCATGAATGTTCACAAGAAATAGAAATGGAGTCTCTCCTTTCACTGCAATACAGTGCTCAACTGCTCATTTCATTTGCGGCAAAACTCAGATGAAAATGTTCTTTTGGCAAAGGTAGATGTGGTTGGTTTTTTTTTCTTTAATCACTTAAAGTCCAGAAAACATTAAAAGCAAGTGAATATGTTTATAGACTGATTTGCACTGCAGAAAAAGATGTACTTCCTACCACTGAGAACCAATGTGCATACAATGGGTAAACACACAATGAGAACATGCAAGTTTAATTTTCTTTCCAAACAAACTAGACAAGGGAAAAATTATCCCCTCCTTGGAGCTGGCTTTGCAAAGTTCACTGCTGACTAAAACTGCACTACCTTCCCTTTATTCTGTGTTTACCTTAGATTGCACTTAAAAATTAAGTATGTCAAGGTAAATTCTATCAGCTCTAAGATAAGGCTCCTTTTCACAGCATTTGTTTTTAAATGTACTGGCACTTTTCAGACTCCCTTAATCAAGGGACTAGTTTCTGACCAGTCTATACAGCAGCACCTCAGTCCCTCCAGGCAAGGAGCAAGATGTGCTGGTGGCTACCAGCTGCAGAGGTAAAAGATGCACTCACAGCACTGGAACTGAGTGCTGAAAGCAATTAAAAGACATTTAGCATCTCCTTAGCTAGTGTGTCTTCTTGCACCCAGTAACCAAGGTCCTTCTCATTTCCCACGCAGGAAGTACCATGTTGTTGCTGGCTAACACTGTTTCTTCTAACCCGTGATCACCTGTTATTTGGTGTGTTTCACAACTTCCTCAGGCAGTCAAACCCATTGGTTAGGAAAAACCACTCCAAGCTGCTCTCTGCTGAGTAGATCCTGGCATGGGAAGTATTTTGGTTTTAAATTTACTTTCACAGAAGTACCTTGACATGACTGACTATCAGGTAACTCATGGTACAGAAAACCTGGTAGAGGCTCCTTCTCAGAACCAGAAAGCCAAGATCTGTTTGATGAGCATTAAGGAAAGCAGGGATTAACTTGATTTTTTGGCAGAACTGAATTTGCAGCTTGTCTACATGAGGATGTTATTTCAAACAAACAGAGGATGTGAATTAAAGGCATCATGGTTGTGCTAGAATGGGTCTGTGTGTGAGCTCATTCCTCTTTCCAAAAACCCTGCTTCATTCTAGGAGGGACTGGGGCAGGATGCCCTTGCCAAGCAGGTCTCCAGTGACAGTAAAGCCTCAGGGGTCTGTGTGTGAAGCACAGATGACGACTTAACCTGAACCCTGGGAACATGCAGACACAGCAAAGCATGACCAGGTTGAGGGCCAAAGGTTGAGTGGGGAAGCCAAAACTCCTTCCAGTGCTGAGCTGTGTTTGCCAAGGGTGACCGTCCTGGGTCCAGAAGAAGCTGGGATGTTTTACCAGCCTGACATTAGAACATGGAGATGAACTGATTAAAACACGCAATATTACATTTTATATTGGATAAATACAAGTACTTCTTTCATTCCTTGGTCTTGATATAAATCTGTCACTCTGTGGAACAGAAAGGTGCATCTGAAATGCTGCACAGAAGCACAGCTTGTGAGTCCTTCACATGGAACATCCCAGGTCTCCCCTGTACACCCTCCTTGCAGGTCTGTGGTGAGCTCTGGCTGCCCCGCTGTCACAATGTGCCTGTCAGATGTAGCTGTTCAGTGCTTTTCCAGCACCAAGTCATGGCATTTTTGGATCAGAGGCAAACATATTCATGAGAGCAAGTTTCCCCCAGGCCCCCTTTAAAGTCTGTGAGGTCCTGGTGTGGTTCTTTTCACCAAGAGTAGATGTCCAAAATAGATCAGAAGAACCCTTTGCGCAGGAAGAGACTGCTTTGTGCCATCCTGCTGCTCAGGCTGAAAGAGCATGGATCTTCTGAACCATCAGATGTCTAAGGCCAGAGAAAATCAATCTCAGCTAGAGGGATGCGGGGGCTCAAGCACACATCTGAAAAACAGCTATTAAGGCAGATCTTTAGGCCCTGTATCTGTGACAGAGATGTGTGTGTCATGTGTTTCAAATCCAGCTCCAGCTATCAGCTTCTGAAAATCAGGTGTATTTGGATTCAGCTTTGGATGAAAAATGGATTTAGGTCAGGACCTGAATTCCTTAATGTGACTAGTGTATCTCACTCCGGACTTCACTTCCCATTTCTCCGAAGGTGAATTTTCTTGCAGCTGGAGAGCGAGAAACGCGCACAAAATAAAGTGAAAATTTTCTTCAAAGACTAATGCTGTTGAGATCTGACAGGAAAATAGAAAACAGCTTTTATTTTGTCAGCTGTACACAAACACAGGCATTTTATAAATGAGGAATTGATTCAATTGTTTCCAGAGGTATGAGAACGAGCGAGAAAGCTGAGATTTAGCAATTAAAGACAATCTCGGGAGGGGAATGGAATTAGCCTCTAGTTGAGCCAGATATTTCCCTCTTAAAAGATAAATGAATCAAAGTCATGCTTGGTCAGCCAAATTATCCAAGCAGATGCTAACATCCCTGGTTTCTGGGGTTTATGTGATTTCATGATGGGGACACAGTATTCTCTTTAAATGGAGTATTATGCAGGGGTCAGGTCTGCGGGGTGTCTCAGTTTGGGGATTTTTAAATAAGGCAAAGCTGGTGAGTCTTGGAGCAGCTACATGCCCCAGAAGTATAGGTTTGGTTTGTAGCTTGTTGTCAAGCCCCACTTGGACCCAATCTGTGGCTGCACAGCATTCCGTGTACTTCACTCCCAAAGCCACTGCAGACCCAAGGTCCCTGCCTGTGCTGGGAGCAGCTCTGCATTGCTTCCCACTTTGCCGTAGGTGGGTCTCACCTCTTGGTCCCCAGTTAGCACACATATACTCTGCCTTGGTTTACATAAAGCAGGCCAAGATGCATTTCATAGAATCATAGAATTGTTTGGACTGGAAGGAACCTTTAAAGGCCATCGAATCCACTCTCATACAATAAGCAGGGACATCTTTAACTAGATCAGGTTGCTGAGAGCCACATCAAGTCTGGCCTTGAATGTTCCTGGGGATGGCACATCTACTATTGCTCCGGGCAACCTGTGCCACCCTCATTGTAAAAAATGCCTTCCTTATATCTAGTCCGAATTTACTTTCTTTTAGTTTAAAACCATTGCCCTTTGTCCTATTGCTACAGGCCCTATTAAAAAGTCTGTCCTCAACAAAATTCAGTCACTGGAAAAGAAGCTGCCCCACACTGCTATTTAGTCCTCTCCCCTTTACCTAGCAGCCACAGAAGTAAAGGCACAGATAGACATCTGTTACAGGACCTCAGCTCCCAGATTCCCTCAGGATCTCCAGCTGGTCTCATGCAGGGCAGCCAAGAGCTGGTTTTTCACAACCAGGCCCAGGGAAATGTGTAAGGGGCTTGAAACACCTTCTTCACCTGTACAGATCTGTCACGAGGGTGGTTAGTGAGGTGACCCAAGGGCTTGGTAGGTCCAGCAGGTCTGTGTGTCCCCTTGGTAGGACCAGATGACACTGGCCAACTGATGTAAGGGCACATGAGCTATCTTTAGCATCCCAGAGATTGCAGAGTGCTCCCAGACACAGTAGAGGGACGGACGTTTTCTGCAGATCAATGCTAAGCTCAATGCTGGGATCTCTTCCTTGGACCCCTCACCTTGCAGTGATTCTCAGGTAGAGTCTCTAGAAGAGCAGGGTCCGGCAGCGGCTTTCAGTGGGGGCATTTCCACCTATAAAAGAGAAGTCCAACCATCACTCACATGTAAGGAAGGCTTTGGAGTAGCATGACTGCATCCCCTGGCTTCCTTCCCCTGTTCCCTGACTCATAGCTCAGACTCAGCAGTGGGCAGGAAGCCAATAAGTAGTCATGTTTAACTCTAAGCCCCTGCAAACCTTTGAGGAGGGACTTCTATGTAAGGATGGCATGAAGTAACTCCAGAGGCCCACCCTGTAGAAGAAGTCAGGTAGGACCCTGGGGAAGCCTGGGTACCCGCCCTCCCTGGCTGCGTTGCATCCGGCTCCATTGCACAGGCACCTCAGGTTTCTCTCTCACATGCCCTGCAATGAGCTGGCTCTTTCTCAGGCAGAGAAACACAGCCGACGTTAAGCTGCCACCCTGGCTCTCCCCCTGCCCTGATCCTATTAGAGACAAAGCAGTGGCAGCCACAGGGATGCTACAGGGATGCATTGCAGCCACCCCTCGCTCCATGTGAGCCCAGGACTCATGGCTCGGCTAGCCGAGCCCTCTTCACTCACTCCAAGAGACATGGCAGTGGAACACGTCAGCATCTATCACTGACAACAAGTCGGGCTTGTTAGGGCAATGGCATGGCAGAGCATCATCCCCTCTCCTGGCAGTGCCAGGGGTGGTCGCTCAGGTTCGCTCAAGGGCTGGCACAGCTCACCCCCGGCCCATTGCCTGTGGTATCATTCAGTGATTCAATGTGAGCCATTCCCCGTTGTTTCCTTGCAAGTAAGCAGCCCTCCGGTGTGAATGCAGGAGGATGTAGCTGTGCTAGTGCTCATTGTCTTACTAACAGAGATCCCTGTGGCCTTTAACAAAGCAGTGCTGGGCAATGCCAATTGGCAAAGATGGCTGGGATGGATTTTTGGGGAACACTTCCTTTTTTGATGAATGTTTCATTTTTACACAGCTGGCAATGCTGCACATTTACAGATACATGGATGCACAGGTACAGCTGCAGCAAAAAGAGCTTTTATTTTATAGCAGCCTGAACCCCTGGAGGGAAAATTTCCCTGGGAGGAGAACTCCCACTTCTGGGAAAACTACGCAGAGCATTGTGTCCTAGGATTTATGCTCTGGGAACATTTCTGCGTGCCCTGCGCTCAGCGTTTGCTTGCTGCATGTCATTTCCCAGTGTGACCATCACTGGATCTATATCGGTGCCTGAGTCAGTGCGTGGAAGGTCTAGGCCTGTTCAAATTAAAATGTAATGAAAGATGGAGAGAGGGAGACCGAGAAAAAGGCATTTTTATAAAAGGTTGTCTGAAAGCTGGATTCGCACCAAACCCAGAGTGGAAAATATTATCAAACCTGAGGAAGAGAGTTTTGGCCAAGAAGGATTCTCACCTTCTTGAGCAACCAAAGACCTATCACAGACCTGAAACCTGGAGTGAGACACGCACGTGAAGTGACAAATGCAGGTGCTTATAAGCCACATGGTATAAATAGGGAGTACTTACAGCATCTCTGCATAGCTCCTGATGAGATGTGGACAGACTCACAGGTTATGGAAGACAGCATACATATAGCCTTGCCACTTGCAATATTAGGGCTGCAATAAGCCAAGAAGGTTGCTTCTAGCCTGGTAGCTTTTCATCATGACAAGAGAAAGAGGGGTCCTTCTGCTGGATGACATCTGCCCGTCCTGCTTACAGTGCTCTTCTGGAGCTTTTCAGCACAAGTGCTGAGAAAACACAATTCTGGCGTTGACCCCTGGATGCGTATTCATGGATAAGGGGGTAGGATTTATTTATCTCTCCCTGGGCATCTACACTGCTCCCAAATGACATAAGCAGAGAGCCAGATGTGGGGCTTCTGCCTCTCCCTCTGCTTGGTGTCCTGCACATCTACTTCTGGCTGCTGACCCAGGGAAGCTGGTTGGTCTTGGGCCAGGCACAAAGAAATCACTATATTAGAGCAGTCCCTGGGTCAAGCACTCCACTTACAGCTGTGACCACAAGCAGGTGCTGCAGAGGAAAGCAAGAGGCTCTATCGCAGCCTTTCCTTTTTCTCTCCTCCTCACATCTGCTCACTGTATTTGCAGCGGTCTCCCAAAGTGCATGAGTACTTTGTTTTCTGTTCATGTGGTTGAACATGGTCATGGTCCCTAACTGGGCCCTCTGGATCAGCTACAGCACTAATGTACAATTAGGGAATAACTTGCCCCCAGCAATCCAGCTCCTGTCTGCAAGAGACAGGGTCATGAAGAATCCCAACCCATCCATTTCCTCCCAGTCTCAGGTTCCTTCAGATGTTCAGCTGCAGAAAGTACAACCTTCCAAGCTGTAACTAGCCAAGGGCACTTATCACCAGCAGCCCTGACCTAGAGAGACTTCTTCAGAGCCACCTGGTCTCCCTGGGAAGCTTGCAAACCTCCTTCTATCACATCACATCTGACAGCAACTCATAAATCAGCCTGCAGTTGTTGGCAACCCATTTGAGGATCCTGGTCTGCAGTTTGCGTTTGCAATGAAGTATGTGCGCAGGTGAGGAGGGCCCTGAGGGAAGGCAGCCAGCTATGGATGCAGATGCTGGCTCCAGGAACATCCACAGATCCCACGCTCACACTTGGGGCTTAAGGCAGCCTGGCAGTCACAGCACAGTGGTTTCATGAGGGCTGGATTCAGCCATGACCTGTGCAAACTGCTGCCCAGTCAATGCCTTCCCACGTTGCCTGCAGCTGCAGCCATGCCAAAGAGTACCGCAATTGCCTCCCCTTCCTCCACGCACGGCTTCATCTGATCATGTCAACAATTTTTTCTGGCCTGCTTCTTCTCCATCAAACCCACCTCTCTGTTTCAGCACAGATTCAATCTGCAACATTTGGAGGTGATTATGTTTGAAATTGGGATCAGCGCTGCGAAGTAGAGCTGAGTTCACCACCACCCCTCCTTTCGCAATTCTATTCAGGAAGACAGCTTGATCCAAATCTCTGAATTTTCATATTATAGAAAGAACCGTAGGCTAAACTTTCCTGAACCAGGTTTTTTTTTTCTTTCCTTGAATAAACCAAAAAGTTTATTTGCAGTGCCAAAAAAAAATAAAATAAAATAAAGCAGTTAAAAATAAAACACTGAATCTCACCAATAACAGAGCCTAGCAAGTATTTCCATCTAATAGTAATACATTACATATAGACTCAGAGCTGTGCTCTCCCTTTGAAGATTGTGGGAATTTTGCCATTGATTTCTGTACAAGAAGTAAAATGCTGAATACTCAGTAAGAGACTGGTTGGCTGCTGACTGAAACACTTTACAATATGAAATCATCCCAGGCTTTATGTCCAAAAGCCGCTGCCTTTGCTTGAGCATCACACCAATGATGTGGGTTTGCAAAAGTCCAGTGTGTTGGGAATGGATGGTTTGAATGAAGCTGGTAGCTTCACTGCATCCACACATCAATGACAGTGATGTGATACGGCCCCCATGTGATGTCAAATGGGCTGTTGGGTGACTTTGTTCCCTGTGTCCCTGTTACATGGGGAAGTGCCTTTGAATCATTGCTTTTTTACTGCATGTGGGGAAACTGAAGACAAGGAGGAGAAGTGGCAACCCAAAGAGCCCATGAGAGACACTAGAACAATGTCTGTGTCTACTCACTTCCCAGGTAGAAACTGTCTTGTTCTGGATCAAACTGACCATTCTACATCTTTGCTCATCCAAGACAGCCCAGGTGAAGATAATAACCTTGAGACCCTAATGTCAGACAATGTGTTGTCCAGAATTCAAGAAATCAATGAGAAGCTGAGACTTTCTACAACCTTGGGCCACCAGATTCTTGGTCCTTATTCAGTCAATGGAAAAAGCAGTTGTTGTTGAATAGTGAATTAGAGGATCTCCCCTGGCTGATGTAGGGGTGCTTGCACTATCAATCAGTCTCTGATGAAAAGAATTGCTCTTTTGAACCTCAGTGCCATTGAAAACATTTCAAATGCAGCCTTTAATTTGATCTTCGGACATCTCTTAACTGATTAACAATTTCAACACGTAAAAGTTCTGCTAAAACCTGAATGCATATCATTTTCCCTCCACGCATTTACAGCTAGTGATTAATGTGCTGAGGGAGCAAACTGTAGAAGCTGATCTTGAATGAGCAAAGAGTCTATTGCAAAACACACCTCCAGCCATGCAGACTGCCAGCAGCTTTGTTTGAGAATTGCACCAGCTTCTCAGTCCTTACTCTCTGTAAGCACTGAGTCCTTGCACCAGGGACCAAGAGATTTGTTAAAACTTTCTGTGTTCAGAAATGATCTTTTCTTAATAATGCAAGTTTGAGACCAGATTGTGCCACTTAGTTATATATGTTGATATATAGCAGCAATGTAACAGTGAATTTCCCTCCCTTCATTCCTCCTCTTGGAATTTAGGCTGAAACTGAAAATCTTGCAACTTTTCGTTGTCCTTCTGCAAAAGGAAAAGGGAAACCCGTATTTTCAAACCACTCATTTGCAGAGGAGTGTTAAACAAGATGAAATAGAGTCTCTGCCAAAGCAGGGGAACTAAGTTTTCACATATGCTCAGCAAAAAGCTCCCTATTCCTTACTCAGTCCCATTTGTTATGGGATCAGTGGGAGACCTAGCCCAATAGCCATGAGTGATCTGACTAATGTTTGTGTCTCATAGCATCCTTCAAATCAGCAAATACATTTGTACCCAAAGTGATTAGCTCCAATTTGCAACCTTTCTATAAACACTCTTACTTTACGTAAGTAAGCTCTGAGGATTACCCTTGGTAACCCCACCCTGCTTTGTATCCCATTTTTTGTGTACCTATAGGCTTAAAATCACTATCCCCTTCAAAAATTTTCCTGTGGATGAAGTGCTATTGAAGCCACAATAGTGGCTGCCTGAATAACTCTCTTTTACCCATAGCACTTCGTAACTCTCACACCAATAGACTAGTGTGATGTTCTTCATATTAGGTTACCTGTCCCAGGAGACCTGGAGTTTATATTACCTGGCTAAAACCAGACTAGGAGTGAAAAGGTAGGAAGAAATTCAGTCTGAGCAGGAAAAAGTTTAGAGGAGTAAAAACAAAATCAGTGAAAAAGGAGAACTAAGCAATGAAACAGGACAGCTCTAGAAGGCTGGATAATTCAACTGCTTATTTGACAAAAGTGGCATGTCAGAGAAAATGCAGCAGGGGTTTTGTAGTGATCAGAAGTTTAAAATAATAAGAAATGAGGAGATGAGCGAGACTGCACAGATGAAATAGATGTGAGCAGCAGGTGCTTCTGGGAAAGGGACTGTCTGAGATGAACAAGAGAAAATTCAGAAAGGAAAATCCCATTGAGGAAAAACACACCAAGAACAAGGTTTTCTGTTAACCCTTGTTTCCAATAATGGGGTTCTGGGACATTGTGGCGTTTCTACATGGGCAGCTGGGATTGCTGGGATTTCACATCACTTAGATCTTTGGACTTCCTGGTGAGAAGGCAAGTGAGGATGGGCTCCTTTGGTCATTCTCCATCCTCTGCCAGGTTGCTGGCTGATCCTGCATTGCCAACAGACCTTTCTCCAGCTTGCCTTTTCTGGTGTCTGCTGAGGGATCAGTCAAACTACTAGCCCAAATACTCATGTCCAAGACCTGCCTGGACATATGATCTGCCATAAGGGCAGGTTCAATTCCATCACATCAACCTGGCAAAGCTACAGTAACAGCAACTGATCCCAGTGTCATCTCCCAAAGTAAAATACTTGGATGGCACAAATGCCAATAGGTCTTTCTCATTCAGTGGTAAAGGGCTTAAAACAGACCAGGACAATGTTTTTTCTAGTCTGAAAGGACCCCTGGGAGGAGTATTTTTTTCTTTACTGGCAGGCTTATATAGGTAGATCAAGCAGCACATCCCTATGATGCACAGACCTCACTCGGATAGGGACCATGACATATACCAGACTGAGCAGCTGCACTGAGTGGCTGCCAGAGGCCCATGGGACACTGCATGGAAAAGGGGCAAATGCATGAAATCTGACAGGGAACTGGATGCAACTGTGATCGGTACCCTAAGTGCTTAAGGTATGCCAGATCTGGGGCATTAGTAGCTTTCACATCCTCACCTACACCTCTATTCATTTGTATGTGATTTTGGTAAAAACATGGAAAGTATGTGGGAAAACCTTTAATGAAATAATCAGTGGAAACCACAAGAGTTTCATCTTTAAAGGCTGTAAGATCCATGCAAGCCACAAGCAATTAATTTGCAACAAAAAACACCATTAAACAATCTTTTTTTTAGTCATTCTAGAAAAACATAACACAGCAGGAGCTCTACTTTTCACAAAGTTTGTATGCCAATCCAAGGGAACCCATTTTGTACTTTATAGCCCTTATGTTCAATTTTTAATTATTAGCTTTTCTCCTTGTAAATTTAAATCTGCTTCCATTACATTTAGCAAACAATAGTGAAGCCCTCCTGTAGCTAATTTATTGCCTTTAAACTCCCATGGAAGGTAGCCAAAGATCTTGTATCCCAATGGATAGTAAAATGCCTACTTTAATTTAAGGGAGGCAAGTTCAAATCCTGCTATGGCTATATGTATTAAAAGAGGCTGCTGGTTAACTTTTTGTTGCTTTCTATCAAGATGACTAAAGAATAATCCTTGCTTATTAGATGGAAATGACAGTGAAATATGTAGCCAGCCACTTATCATAGAATCATAGAATAGTTAGGGTTGGAAAGGACCTTAAGATCATCTAGTTACAACCCCCCTGCCATGGGTCGGGACACCTCACACTAAACCATGTCACCCAAGGCTATGTCCAACCTGGCCTTGAACACCACCAGGGATGGAGCATTCACAACCTTCCTGGGCAACACATTCCAGTGCCTCACCACCCTTACAGTAACTTCTTCCTTCTATCCCATCTAAATTTCCTCTGTGTAAGTTTTAACCAGTTACTCCTTGTCCTATCACTACAGTCCCTAATGAAGAGTTCATCCTCAGCATCCTAATAAGCCCCCTTCGGATACTGGAAGGCTGCTATGAGGTCTCCATGCAGCCTTCTCTTCTCCAGGCTGAACAGCCACAACTTTCTCAGCCTAT